>JABFPM010000422.1:0-29316 GCA_022817325.1 Idris sp. 1 HC-2018 | reverse complement strand
ATAAAGGTCACGCATTAGAAACTTTAATATTATATTATATATAATAATTTTCATACATATTTTCATACATCAACTCGTCGACCGTGTAAGCTAAAATTATTTTTTTGTCTAACATTTTCTTCATATTTTCGGCGCTTTGCAGTCTTTGCCTATCCATCCATCGTAAACGTCAAATAAAAAGCGAATAAGTTAAATTGTTTATTTTCAATTAATAAAAACAACGTAGCCACATAATCGAATCTGTCAAAATGATTATGAAATTTGACATAGATTATAATGCATCTCATCTTTTTATTGTCATTTTATAAGAATTAAAAAATGGAAACTCTCTTGATTAGGGATGTCACAAGTTTTCTATCTTAAATGGTTTTACGCCTTATGTTTAATAGTTAAGAGCCGACGGAAGTAAACTTAGAAAGAGACAACAAAGCGAAAAAACAGTGAAAGCCTATAGGTTATCCTTTTTCGCTCTTTGTTTTTTTGTTTGTTTATCTCTGTCAAACGAATTTTAATTCCGCCGGCCCTTAAGACCATAACACAAATTCAACAGGACAAAAATGACAAAATTAATCGGGGTATTCTAGGCTTAAGAAACTTAAAACTAATAATTTTTGTGTTTTTTAGACATTCTTAAACATACGAGTGAAAATAATTCTGACCATAATGCCTTAAAAATATCAATTGAAGGTATTAAGGAGGTAATGACGCACATAAACGAAGACAAACGAAAAACTGAGGATCAAGTTGCAATGTTTGACATTTTTAATGAGATCGAAAATTGTCCTGCTGATTTGTTGAAGTCACAGCGGTCGTTCATTTTAAAGTGTGAAGTCACTTTAAAAGAAGTGTCTGAGGGTTTAAGTGGGGGTCACCTTGTGCTTTTTCTGTTCACTGACATTTTGGAAATCTGCAAAAAAAGATCAATCAATAATTCTAAAGTTGCCAATAGTCGGGTTTCACCATGCAAAATAAAACAGCCTTTTAAGCACTTACAAATATTGTCACTTAGTGCAATTAACGAAGTGGTTAATATTTCTGAATCAAAAGGTAATTTTGAAATATTTCAAAAACAATAATACTGAGATATTTATTATAATATAGATAATAAATAAAGAAATTCATTAAAATGAGGTATTTTTTGCAGATAGTCACAACGAATTCGCCTTAATTGTTCAAAATAATCAAGAATTGACGAGAAGATTTTTGTTGTTTACTATTACAGATAAAAATGTCAAAAAGACTGATATTCTTGAAAAATTGCGTGAACGAATAGCTAGGTAATTAAAAATTAAAATTTGTTTGCTCCAAAATTTATGAAAAGTTGTTAAGTAAATTTTACAAATTTCTGAAGAATTGATTTCTTATGATATATAAAAATTCGAGATGGACGTCAACCAATGACGTCATATATTAGAAAGATTTTATTTAAAAAAATGTTAATTTAATCTGATTTCGCGAACTGTTACTTTTTATTTTATAAAAAATTATTTTTGTTTTATATTATATGTAATAATTTATTAAGAGCATGATGTGTAACTGATGAATTTCTATATTTATTATGAAATTCTTTTCTATGCTTTACAAGACTGTTTTTTGTAAATATCCATTTTGATAAATCAACATAGAACACAGTAGTAATTTACGTTTTTTGACAGAATTCAAATCTTGAAAAATTAAAATAATATAATATATGATTCAATTTTTTCGATGTTGGTTCATACTTAATCGGGCTTTCAAGGTACTCAAGCATTTTTGCCATATACTTTAAAGCAAGATTCATTTTAGCAAATTTATCAATATTTTAAAAGATAAAAAATATCGTAAAGTTAACTATTACATATTTAGAACCTGCAGCAATTATATTAATTTAAGAATGGAATATTATTTGAAATTAAAAAATAAAAAGAATGATATAATAAACTATACCATAAATAATATAGGATAATGTCATCATAACTTTTCTTCAACTTCTTTTTTTGGATTCACTTGAACTGATGTATGAACAAAAAATCTGAAAATAAATTACGATTATTAGAAAGTTATTAAAATTCTAAATAAAAATAATAAAATATTTACCTGTTCTCCGAGTACTAAATTGAGAAATATTTACGTATTTTTCTCGGAAATGTGAATAATTTTAAAAAGATTTCAATTTCTGTTTAAAATTTATTTCTATATGTACATTTTCTCAGTTATTTTGTTTAAAGTAAATAATTTTAGTAAATTGAAAATCAATTTTGCCTAAAAACTCACTCAAAATTGAATAAAATAAAAATATTATTAAAAAATAGTCTTATTTAATTTATAAGTTTACAGCAATTATTTTTATACTAACAAAAATGGAAGGTAATTGGTAAAAATTTTACAAAAAAGTAAATTAAAGAAAATATAAAACTAAGAAAAGAAAACTTTTTTAGTGAAAATTGTTTATATTGCAGAAAAAATTATTATAATTTTTGAATATAAAAATACAAAGGAGTTTTATTAAAGCTAAACAAGTTTTTAAACAAAAAAGAAATTATGAAACGAATATATTAAATATTTACGTCAAACTTGGAATAGAATAATCATTCTTTAGCAAGTGCTACCAAAAATCCCAATACTCCACCTTTCACAGCATCTATTTCTACATATGGGGTGGAAACGTAACTACAAATTGATTTTAAGTCATCAAAAGCAATTTTTAAATAAACATTGATTTTTTTCAGTTTCGTACATGCACTTCAATTTTTCCACTGGCTGTGAAGGTACGAAACCATTAGTTGCAAGTGATCCAAAGCAAGATCAAATGTTTTGGTGATTTTAACTTTCTGAACATAAAAAAATGTAATGCACAACTTTTCTTTTGATTTAAAAAATTCATATAAAAGTAAATAAAAGTTAAAAAGAAATTTTATGTAAAACTTGTTAAATATTTCATGTTATATTGAAATAAATAAATTTACCCCAGTTAACATAGGGTAATTGTCTGATGTTGGCCAGTTATCTACACAAGCAATACAGTCACAAACGAATTCGTGTTTTTCCATCATCTTATACAGTTTCACATCCTGGGACATACACGAAAGGTAGTACGTGACAAAAATCTATTAAAAATAGATTTTAATTATGTTATACAAATAAAAAAATAAGTTATCATTATTTTATTTTGAATAAAAAAGTTTTAATCTGTTCGCCCTTTTTGATTGGTCTCAGTACATAAGCAAAATGTTCATTATTCTTGTCAATGAAATTGACATTTGGGTTACAACTATGGTTTAAGAAACTGAAAGCAGGAAGAGCCATACCGTACTTCTGTTCGTCATTCTGAAATTAAAATATAAAATTATTATGTATTTTTTTTTTCTTCAAGATATTGTATAATAAGAATAGGATTTTACGTCTGAATTTTAGAAAGCATTGGTACCGATCACGCCAATATTTTTGGAAAATAATTGTGACATGAAAATAATGTTTTCATTCGTGTATAAATCTCTTTAATTGTTGTTGAATTTTTTTTCCAAAAAACGTTGTCTTAGTAGCCAGAATATAGCCTGCAAAAGCCCCTAACTTGTGCATGAACATTGCATCTTCGTTATCTTTCGTCTTTTCTGATACATTACATAAAAAGTACAAACTTCTGTAAACATCGCTCCTGAATGTTCTATCGTTAGCAAAGCCTATCGTACGTGGATCTAAAAAATAAATAAAGAAAACAAATTAAATGTTGCATATTGTATTAGAAAATTTTATTTTTTGGTCAAATAAAAATTAGGTTCTTGTGTTTTTTTCATTTTTAAAATTATTATTTTAAACTCTAAATTTTCATTTGAACTTTATTTGTAGATCAAGACAAAACAAAATAATATTGATATAAACATCGTACACAGCATATTTATGCAATACTTCGTTTTTTAGTTGTACAAATATACTTTGTATTTACATAAATGATTAACAAAATTTAAAAGCATAAAATATTGCATACATGTGATATAAATTATGTTTTTACTAGTCGCATATAATTTAAACTTGATCCGAAAACGAAGTTCCTTGCAAATTAAATGAAAATTTTTGTTAAATGAGGGAAAATTCAATTTTCTGCCCTTATTTTGTAGTTTTTTTTTGGAAATTTGTCAACGTTACATTGAATGATATATGAATGAAATTAAATTTCTCTTAAATTATTTGTCTCTTGTTAAAGAAAATATTTATATTTCTTTAAATAAAAACGTAGTTTATTTGCCTTTGCATTTGTCAATTTCAATAGTTTCTTGTTTCAGTTTTTCAATACTTCCAAATTCCTTCAAAGTCTGAATAGTAACTTGAAAACCAGCAATATAAAAGTTCCCTGCAGTTTTGTCAATCATGACATTCTTTAAATCTTGCAGTACTTCACATTCCACATCATGAAACATTTTTCAAGCTTCATCTCTGCATTTTTCAGAACAAAAAATGACGTTTACACAGTTCCAAACGTCAGCTCCACATCTCCAGCAGTTGGGAATACATCTTTGGCACATCCACAGTCAGACTGTACGATTTTTCCATGCCAATAATTTCTCCAGTTTTTATGTCTCTCGTTACAACCAAGTGTCTTCCAAATCGTTCATTATGTTTTAAAGTTACTGCATCGGTTAAGGCAGGGATTTCTTTGTTAGGTTTTGAACAAATTAATTCTTGCATAACCTGATCAAAAATATTGACAGCGATTTTTTGCTTTACAGGGTCTTTTTTGAAACTTTCATTCAGAAAGTTCATTTTTTCGAGCTGAACTGCAGCTGGAAACTTGTCTTTAATAAAATTTTGAGTTTCTTCGTAAGCTTTTTTTGTTCAATCTCGTCAGACATTCAGTTTTTCGTAGAAGAATCTTCAGATTTTTTTCTGTAGGGTAGTTTTTTAAACTGAGACAATTCTCAATGGCTTGCAAAGAATTTTCAAATTTTTCTAAACGAAAAAGGAGAGCAGAAATGTTTGCATAAGCTAGGAACATTTCAGCAGATTCTTTGGGTGCAAAAGCTAAGCTTTTTTTGAAATTGAGTGATGTAAGGGGTGAAATTGTACTCTTCGCATTGTTTCATGAAATCAACTAGACAATGTCGGTCGAAGTTCAAACCGTGGGTTTTTTTCGGTGCTTGTGTAGGAAACATCTGTACAAATGAAAAAAAAAGTATTTATTTTTTAATTGCACAGTCTTCTGTATCATTTAATTTGTTTACTTTTTTAAATAATTTAAAATATTCAAAAAATAATAATCTAATAGTAATTTTTGGAACTAATGTAAATAACTTTTGACTGAAATAACAAATTATTGTATATATTTACATTTTTTTAAGTTTACAAATAAAGTAATAAATATTTACACTTATAACCTCAAAATTATTTAAAGTTCAAATCGTTTTTTTATTATAGTACTGAAATATTATAAATTAATGTAAATATTATATTTATTAATTTAACAGTTTGATTTTAGAAGAAAGGTACGTACAAATAAAATAAAAATCACTATCACATAAATCAGCACTTACTTTATGGCACTTGATTTTCACTGTGATAAAAGATATGAACAGCTGATTTATTCAATAAAACGTCAAAGAATGTGTTAGTAAAAATTCAGAATTTTATTTCCTTTTTCTTCGTTCGTTCAACATAAAGCAAAAATATAATTAAATCAACTTCATTTTCTAGAAGGTCTAGAAGTTACACATATAAATGTGAGCTACAATTTAAATAGAGTGAATCAGGATACATGCGCCATCTACATTGTATAAACTTCATATGAACTAAAGACAAAATTGCGCTGAGTTTCAAAATAAAATATTTTAGTAAAATAAATAAACACAAAGTAATTAAATAATAAACAAATTAAAAATAATCAAATTAAAAATAGAAAAGTAAATAAATAAGAAAATAATTATAGTGTAAACTAAAGAACAATGATTAAAAAATGGTTGAAAACAAAAAAATTTATTATAATTTTAAAATTATTATGTTATAAACAAATTATTTTAATATAGAAAAAGCGCATTAATATTATAAGCAGAGGAGAAAATATTTGAAAAAAATTACAAAATGCATATAAAAAGTATTTATTTATATCCTGAAAATTAATAAAAACTAAAAAAAAAAACTTAATATTACTCTTGTAGAATAAAGAAATAATTTTTGGTTCCTTTCTAATCGGATGTTTTAAACTTTGAATTGAAAGCATACAATTCACTACATAATTGCAATTGTAAGAAACCAATTACGACTAGATATATTAACAATTTGTTTTTTTTAATCGGATCTGTCTGTTGGGTTGTTTGGATTTTTCTCGCAGATTTGTTAATATATCAGCAAAATACATAAAAAATGTATGTAAAATGAAGACAATGATGAATTTTTAAAAATTAAGATTACTCTTTAAGAAGTAATTTAAAAAAACGGATTATTTCGTTTTCCAAGAGATATTTTTCTTTGCTTGGAATAGTTGTACAACCAGCAATATATTCTAAGCTATCAAACGCAGTTTTTAAAAGAAACATTATATTCTTTAACTTTTTAGATGCATTTTGATATTTCACTGAGCTTTCAGGGTACTGAATCATTTTGTTCATAATTTGTATATAAAGATTCATTATTGGTAAATCAATTTTCTGAAAAAAAAATTATAAAATTAATACTTATTTTGTATCTATTAAACTTTAAAAAACAATTATGTTTATAAAAGTAAATACAAATAGGATGTATTGAATTTACATAATTTGATTACAATGAATTTTAGAAAAAAATAAATATATTTTGTTGATATAATAAAAAACTATATACCGAAGTTATCGCAGAAAAATTGCTTGGCAAATAAGGCCAGTCATCTTTACAAGCAATACATTCGCAATCAAATTTATAATCGGCCTTTAGTTTGCATTGTCTTTTTTCTGTAGACATTTCTAAGTTGAAGTATTTAAAATAAATCTGGAATAAATTATAATTGCATTTAATATATAATATAAATATATTTATTAAAATTTTAAATTAATAAAATTTACCTGTTCTCCATTTTCGATTGGTCTCACTGCATATACTGCGAAAGAATCATTATTGTTATGAATTATATTCACATTTGGATTGCAACTATGGTTAAAAAAACTTAAGGCTGCAAAAACCATACTACATTGGTTACCATCATTGTCCTAAAATAAAATTATCATCATTATTAAATGTTCTTCAAAATATTTATGATCAGAAAAATCATCAGGTACTTTTTACAATTGGTTTATAAAACTATACAGAAAAGAAATTTGCAAAAAATGAAAAATATTAAAAAAAAAAAAAAAAAACTGGAAAAGAATTAAAAAATTGTCAAGTTGTGAAGTACCAAATTTTATTAACATAAATAAATATGATTTTACGTCTGCTTTTTGAAAACCATTGCTTAAGTATATCCCATAATTTTTGGCAAGTAGTTGTGAAATGAAAACTACGTTTTCATCTGCATATAAATCACTCCATTTTTCATTGAAATTTTTCCCAAAAAAGGTAGTCTTTGTAGCCAGAGTATATGCTGCAATAACTCCTTTGTGTATCAACCTTATATTTATATCATCTTTCGTATTTTCTGTTGCATTGAAAAGAGAGTAATAACTTCTGTAACTATCATTAAGAAACGTTTTGTTCTTTGAAAAACCTTTTAGACGTGGATCTAAAAAAATTGAGTATGATAAAAAACCAATTGACCCTAATACAATTTTAAAGATTACAAAATAAACATATAAAATAAAAAGATATATTTTATTTATTTAGACAAAGTAAAATTATTTTTACTAAAATAGATCCGACAATTTTTACCACTGCATTTTTCAATTTCATTAATTTTTTTTTGCAGTCTTTCAATACTCCCAAATTCTTTAAAAGCTTTAATGATTATTCGAAAGCCAGCAATGAAAAAGTGTTCCCACTCTTCACTCATATTCCTTAAAGCTTTTAGTAGTTCGCATTCCCAATCATGAAACATTTCCCAGGCTTCATCTCTGCATTTTTCAGAACAATATATAACATTTACACAATGATCGCATGGAACACAATTCCAAACGTCAGCTGCACATCTCCAACAATTAGAATATGTCTTTGACATACTCAGAACCAAGCAATACGGTTTTTCTCTGCCAATAATTTCCCCTGTTTTAATATTTGTCGTAGCCACTAAATGTCTTCCAAATTTTTCGCTGTGTTTCAAAGTTACTGAATCTGATAAGGCAGGAATTTCTTTATTTGGTTTGGAATAAGTTAATTCTTCTATTATCTGATCAAAAATATTTACAACAAATTTTCGGTTTATAATGTCTTTTTTAAAACATTCCTTCAATTGGTTCATTTCTTTAAGTTGATCTTCAGATGGAACTTTTTCATTGATCCAATTTTCAGTTTCTTCGTAAGCTTTTTTTGCTTCGCTTTTTTTGTTCAATCTTGTCAAGTATTCTGTTTTTCTTAATAGAATCTTCATTTTCAGATTTTCAGGACAATTTTTTAAACTGAGACAACTCTCAATTGCTTGTAAGGACTCTTCATATTTTTTTAAACGAAACAGTAAAGCAGAGATGTTGGAATAAGTTTTTGCCGTTTCAATAGATTTCTTAGGTGCAAAGGCTAAACTTTTATTGTATAATTCCAAAATTTGCATGTTTTTTGTAATGTTTGGATACATCTTGTTGCCTTCGTTGCGCCATTTTGTGGAAAGTTCTGAACTCTTTTCTTGAAATGGTATAATAATAGGTGCAAAATTGATTTCTTCGCATTTTTTCATGTGATCAACTATGTCATGAGCTAACATCATAAACGGATCTGTAAAAAATATTTATCAAGTTTATTTTATTTGAATTCCATATATATTTTAGCAATTATGATTCTTTGATCATAGATAAATGTATTTCAAAACATAAAAATATAAAAAAGAAAATTTCTCTTTATTTTTGTTTGGTATAAAATAAAGCAGAGTTTATTTACTTAATAAAATACTTAATAAAATTAGAATAACGAAAAAACATAAAATATTTAAACTAAAATAAGACATAAAATTGTTAATCTAATCTAATAAATTGGTGGATTCGTGGTTTTTTTAAATTGTAGATTTTTTTATTATAAAATATATTTAAAGTCACCGTTGTAATCAAATAAAAATATATTCTTTTTTATTAAATTAATAATTCTTGTTTTACTCTAAATATCTAGATAAAAAATAATATAAGTGGGTTTCTTTATTTAAAACAAATAATTCTAGTAATTCTAATTAAAGCTTTGGAAAGTTAAAACAATAAGCTTTCTAACCCTGTAATTGAAATTAAGTTTTTATTAAGTTACACAATTTTTTAATTGCGATTACTCGATGAATATTATAAATAACCTATTAATTTTTTTCCTAGAAAGAGCAGAGTCCATACTTTCATTTGCACTGGGTTTCAGGATTTACAAAAATTTTCACCATGACACACATTTTTTTGAAGAAAACATGAAAATTAGCAGTTTTTTAATTTTTTCAAAGCAGTATAACTTAACTACAAGTTCATACAAACATAATTTCAATTTCAGGATTGGAAAGCTTATTATTTCAGCTTTCCAAAGCTTTAATTAGAAGTGTTTTTCTATTGATTATTTAAAAAGTTATATTATTTTGAAAAAAGAGTTCTTTTCAAAGGTATGTTCATGAACTTTCTGCGGGCAGTGTATATGTTAAATTTACTGAATAAATTATAATATTACGGTAACATTTTACAAATCTTTACCATATACATAACCTTAAAATTGCTCCAAATATTCACTGACTGATCTTTTCTTAAGATAATGCTTGGAAATACTAGTGTCATTGAATTAATAAAAAAACCAGATTTGTTTAAAATTGAATTCTCACACATTAAAGTCTGTGTTCAACAAAAATTACTTTATGTTCAATTCAAGATGTCACCCCAAGCAGAGGGTGCGTTTTCGTTAACTTTTCATTCATGAATCTTTTTCAGGTGCATTTTCATGATACGCAAAATGACTAAAAACTTTATGTTTGCGTTTAACTGGAAGTTGACTTCCGGTAACCAAATGTGTTTTGTGGTGAACTTAAAATTGTCATTAAAATAAACTTGGAATAGTTTTAAATTTACAGTGAATAATTATACTTATAATGGAGGCAAATGTAAGTACATGAAAGTTTTTAAATAAATTAAAAAAATTTAAGTTAAAATAATTTTATTATGAAAATTGTAAAATATGGTTAAATAAAAATTTATTTTCTTGTAAATTATGTGACTTTGTCATTGAGGTTAAAAATCATTAATATTATTTTAGTTTTTTTATTATGTTAATTAATTCTCATATACAAATTTCAGGTGCAATTGGCTAAAAAAAGGAAATTATTACAGTCAACTTTCGCTAATCCGGCCTCCGCTTGTCCGGCCTCTCAGTCATCCGGCAACGATCCGGCAAAACATTTTTTTACAATGTTGCTATTTTTTTTTAAGAATCAAATTAAAGCGTGAAATTCGTAGATGTTGTTGTTTATAGTAAACTATAGATGTTAGTGGTACCAACTTCAGAACATTGTACTTGAGTTTTTTGTTTATGTTTGTCATAAAAACAGTTCTTGAATGAAACGGTTCTTTAGACATGAAATGTTTGTAACAGTATTAAAGAAATATTTTACTTTTTTAAATTAAGGTATGGCAATTTCTTTTATTATTCATCTTAATAATTATTATTTTAGTATAAATAGTGAAATACACTATCAATATTTATTTATGATATTTTTTCAATTGGATTTTTTGGTTATTGTTTGTTTTTAGATTATTTAATATTAAAGACATCAATTTTGTCCGACTCTTTATTAGTTTCTTCAAATATAATTCTAAAAATGGAAAACAAAGGAACAAAAAGAAAACATGTCACTTTAGAATTAAAACATAAGCTAGAAATTTTAGAAAAATTGAACCGTAAATGTTCTGTAAAAAGTATCTATGAGGACTATAATATTGGACGTGCCACCGTTTACGACATAAAAAAAAAGTGATCAACTTCGACAATATGCGAGTCAAATGGACAGTCAACTTGGAAACCGGAAGATTATGCGAAAAAGTGAAATTGAAAAAGTTGATGTAGCTACTTATAGATGGTTTGTTCAGCAACGCAGTAGAGGATTACCTATCAGCGGCCCTTTAATAAAAGAAAAAGCATTATTTTTTCACAAAAAATTTGAAGAAAGTTCTAAGTTTATTGCAAGCGAAGGCTGGTTGTCAAGGTGGAAGAAAAGACATGGTGTCCGACAACTCACAATCACTGGAGAAAGTCGTTCAGCTGATCACGAAGCTGCAAAAGAATTCAAAATAAAATTTGAAAAGTTAATTGAAGAGGAAGGATTAACCCCTGCTGCAGTTTACAATGCAGATGAAACTGGACTCTTCTATAAGATGCATCCTCCTAAAACTCTTGCAGATAAGAGCGAGAAAGATTGCCCTGGCTATAAACATAAAAAAGAACGTGTCACACTAATGGCCTGCAGTAATGCAGATGGAAGTCATAAGCTACCTCTCGTAGTTATTGGAAAATCTAAACAACCCAGATGCTTAAAAAAAAGTGAGATGCATACATTACCGGTTGATTATCGCAATCAAAATAAAGCATGGATGGATTCTCAAATTTTCTCAAATTGGTTTCAAGATAAGTTTGTACCAAGCGTCAAGAAAGAGCTACGAAAGAAGAAACTCCCTTTGAAAGCTGTGCTTATTATTGATAATGCACCCAGTCATCCTTCGGATTCGTCTTTAACATCAGGTGATATACGAGTTGTTTTTTTTCCTCCAAATATTACCGCTCTAATCCAGCCAATGGACCAAGGCATTTTGGAAGCTATTAAGAGACGTTATCGACATGAGCTTCTTTCTAATTTGTTAAATAAATGTGAAAATGATCCTCCAGAAATTATGCTTAAAACTTGGAAAGCAATTAACATGCGTGACATTATCTTACAAACTGCACAAGCATGGGATGATGTAGGCAGTACGTCCATTCAGAAGTGTTGGAAAAAATTATGGCCATCTCTCATCACTATGACTGTAGTTCTAAGATTTCATAATTCAGTGATTTTCATAATTATTGATTATAAATCAATAATTTTACATTTTATTTATTTATTTTCAGTTAATAAAATTGAAATTATAGATTATAAATAAAATAAGTATGAATATATAAACATTTTTTTATACATACATGAAATTTTTTTAACAAACGTTCAATAAATTGTAATATTTTTTTACTATTATATAAGTGGATTTGAATTTGTTTTTATTTTATGAACTGTATAAACACAATAAAACATCATTAAACTTATTTTAAATATTTTAATTTTAAATGAAAATAAGTACACTGCAAGTTCGTGAACATACTTTTGAAAGGCATTCATTTTTCATGGAAAATTGAAACAATAAGCTTTCCAACACTTTAATTGATTTTTTTTCATTGAGTTATACTGTTTTGAAAAAATTGCTACTTTTTATGGTTTTTCAAAAAATTCTGTGTCACGGTAAAAATTTTTGAGAACCCTGAAACCCAGTGCAAATAAAAGTTTAAATTAGCAGTTTTTTAATTTTTTCAAAACAGTATAACTCAACTGAAAATTAAAAAAAAGTAATTTTAATTAAAGGATTGAAAAGCTTATTATTTCAGCTTTTCAAACTTTAATTAAAATTGTTTTTCTATTAATTATTTAAGAAGTTATATCACTTTGAAAAATGAGTGTTTTTCAAAGGTATGTTCACGAACTTTCTACGGGCATAGTAATTGAAATTTAAAATTACTATTTTCCATTTATTTTTACTAGAAATAAAGCCATTTTAATTATAATTTCAAGCTGAAATGTATTAAAATCATTTACTTTATTTATTAATCATCGATATGTCATTAAAAAGAAGGAATTTCTCAATACGGACATGGCCGCATTCAGAATAATGTTTTGGAAATGTATTGCAGGTTCAAATTCAGTTTTCAATCGTTTAAGACATTTAAATAACGTTTATCTGCATCATTTTTGACAGGTGACAAAAACCGTATTTAATTACAGTTGAATGACTACTTTCATCTATACGGCTCAATCGTTTTCCGCTTACTGTGGTATCAGCCTTGACCAAATCAATTCAAAAATATATAGATTAATAATTTTAATATCTAGATAATTGAGTAAAAAAGCTGACTTCTGAAAATTTGTTTTAAATAATTAAATTATAATTTTTATAATCTCTTAGTTTACGTAAGTCCCGAATATGACTTCAGATATATATTCTATTGGACCATTTTTTATGTCCTGTATATCACCCCCTATCTATTTATACAATACAATATATAGATTTAGATATTATATTTCCATAAAGATCTTTGATATCGGTCTCATATATAGATTTCTTTCGATTCCCGGGTAGGAGTTTTAAATTTGATTCTTGATTATGGGTTTTAGATTTGGTTTATATTTAAGAAGTTCACTTTTCTTCAATGAAATATTTAAAATAAGTTTTTATTCGTTTGAAGGATTGGCGCACGTAGCACTATTCTCACAAAATATATAAAATTGAATATACAAAAAGAATTTTTCAATGTTTATTCTAACATAAAAGTATTACTTTTATACACTGTTAAAAGATATGCAGCGCGTTTTCAGCACATGTGCCGGTTCTTTTAAGGTACTTGAGCAGTCATTTTCAGGTTATGGTTCATAAATTGAGTTCCTAATCTCAAAACTGCGATGTAAAATTCGGGCATATTTTGTAGTAATTCATTTAATTACTCCATGGTAATTACTCCATATTTAAAATATCGTTGTTAGTACCTTAAAATACCGAAACAAGTTGTTTAATAATATTTGAAAAATTGACCCCTTTTGCCTTTATTACTTATAATAGACACATTAGAATGATCTGATACAAAGAAGAAAATTGTTATGAAAAGTATTTCATAAAAATATCTCCAAAAAAATTTGTTGGCACTTACCTGCTTTTTCCTCAAAGCCACGGTTATAAAAAACCAAATTTTTTGAAAACACCCAATTCTTTTATTAAAATAGTAAAATAAATGTTTATTATTAATTTTCTTTTATATCGTGTTTGCAATGAACAATGTATTATCTTATTTTTAATACTTACAGTAAATACAATAATTTACGAAAAACTTGAGAACATATAGTTTTTGGTATTTGGTGTCGAAGTTGATTGAAATAAAACACGTGTTTAATTTAAAAAAAAATAATAACACTTCAAATTTATTTTTGTAGGACAAAGCTGAAGTGACGCGGGAGAGGTTGTAAGACGAACTAACTTGTTTTGGCCCTCTGCATCGGCGAAGGCGAGTCATCCCCAGAGTCGTCTCCGGGCCGGAAAAAGGTGCGAAAACATTTTGATTGATTTTCCGGGCCCGGAGTAGGAAAAGGCATGGCCCCTTTGGGATTTTCCCAGTACAGCGCGGAAACCATTCGGACCTTTTGTGTTATCCTAAATGTACGCTAAATACTTGCAACTTTTTAGAGAAAATTGTAAACAAAAACTGTGTAGACCTCTGCGAGTTAACGAAGGCCCAATTCTCTGATTTGCGCATTGTCAGAAAAAATGAGATATACGTTTCTTCGCAGATGCTACCCGAAACTTTTTCTTTGTATCATATTATTTATGTTCTACAATTCTAGTATTATTTTTCTTATATATGCAATTTTATTATTATTTTTTTATACTTAAATTTATTATTATTTTAACTTTTTTCTTAGTAAAAACGCCACAATTTACTCATAGCTTCTAATTTGTAAATTGTATTTGTATTCTCTTATTTTGTAATTTCTTATTGTCTGGTAAATTAATTATATTATAATTTTATTATGTAATTCCAGTCAAATTTTTCAATTAAAAAGATTCCGTTCAACTTTTTATTCGAGAAAGTTTCAGTATCGGTAGTAAAAAAATATTAACATAAATTTTTGTCTAAAAAAACACTTTTATTCAACTTGAGAAATTGTTAAATAATAAAAAATACATTTACAATCAAAACAAGATGTAACGTGTATGTTTCTTTTGAAAATAAACTGTTTATTTGTTAATTTGTTTTATAAAAATGTCTAAATTAATTCAATGTCGGTTCACTAATAGTTGCTTATTTTAACTAGTAGAAAAATTTACTATGATCTAAAAAATAATAATAAAGAAAATAAACTGAAACCTTTCTGGCTGGAAGAAATGAATTCTGGACTGAAATGTTTTTTAATTATTGGATAAATTTATTTTGACAAGAAAAAAAACAGAAATATTTCATTAGTTTTAATTTATAACAAAGTTCAATATTTTTGACACGTTTTTAAAAGTTCCGGTTGTCACCCCCTCTCCTCCCCCCCCCCTTCTTCCGTATTAAAAAATATGTTTTCAATTTATCAATGTAAATATTGAAAATCATATTTTCACGTCTTAATAAGAAATTATTAGAAAATTCTTAACTCCAGTTGGCGTTTTTTTAATATAACAATGTTAATAACTTGCGAGAAAAATTCATGAAGAGTATACATCACTATTCAAGCGTGATAATTACAACTTATAAAAATGCTAATTCGAATAAGCTCTGCATGTATAATGAAGTTCTGCTTTCGATTATGAACTTGATGTTGATGAAATTAAATTGGCTCAGATTATAATACCAATGAATGAACAACATTTTGTAAAACTCCTCAGCATATACAGAATTTAACTTAATAAATGAAAATGTAAATATTCATACTCTGCAAGAAGCTTAACTGTGAGCTATAAACTGTAATACGTAACAATGTAGATTTGTTTTCAACATTAAAAGTACCAAAATTATTGAACATTTTACTTTTTATCCCAATTTACGATAAAAATTGTATATGAGAACAAATATAAAGTCATTAAAATTAATTCTGAATAAATATATGCATGCCAATTTACAATAAATTGTATTTCAAGACAAATGTAATTTATATTCTATATATTTTTGCATTAAATATATAAAGACAAGCATATCTTGTCTTTTTCAATTGAAATCTACAATGTCAACTGTGTTCTTTCTTTAATCCTTTTATGACAACTTACTTTGAGTTATCTGGACTAAGATTAAAATTATAATATATTCAAGATATCGCCTGAGCATATTAAAGGAATCAGCAGACAGAACATTGATGTTTCAGACGACATTGCATTGTCATTATTATTATTAAGCTAAGATCAATTGCAAAGGTTACGTTGTACGTTCATTCGTCCTAGTTCCAATTAGACATCTCAGTTGCGAAACGGTTTCGCATTTCAGTCTATTTTCGAATGTGCACATTGTCAATTATTATTACAATTTCTGTCAGCTCAAAATTAACGTTTTTTTTTCCTCTTGTATTCGTGAAATTGATTTTGAAATGCATACACCATACTCCAGAAAGTTTCGACAAGGTAAATTGAAATTAATTTTCACAAAATTAATTAAATAAATGAATTTCTATTATGCTTGAATTTAACTTTTGTTTGATAACATGATCTGCGCAAAGTTAGAATAAACTTTCGATCGAAGCTCGTGACAAATTTTGCACGTAAATTTTTTCCAAAATATAATTCTGTATTGAAAATAGTATTATGTGACTTGGAAAAAAAGTATAAAAGTATCATGATTATTTGCGTTTTGAGCTGTTTGTCTAAATTACAATCACATATAGTAGACTAATGCGGTAAGTTCAAACGAAATCGATCTATATTGCACGTTGTTTATAATTTATGTACTTGTTTTGATCAAATTTGATCATCGCGTGTACCAGTCTTATTTGTAATTCACCAAGAGGAACAGGTTAATGCAAATGGCCTCGGGGCCAAGCATCGCTATGACAAAATTTTATCGTAAAATTGTATTTCCTTCCAACGAGAAAAATAATTTTAGTACAGTTTTGATATAAGTTGTTTGAGCCACGTACAGTGAAATGTCCAATTTATTTGTTAGTACATTTTAATTGAAGCTCATTTGTCAAATTTTATATAAAACATTTAACGGGTTTTTTCTTATTTTTATTTCAGTTTTGTTTTAAATTATCAGATTAAGACTTATCTAATCAGATCCAAATATAATTTATATTAAAGTTAATCTGCAATTATTTACCTAATGATAACAATTTTTTTATTCAAGCCCAATAATTGAAATGTATTAATTTTATTAGAAATTTAAAATTAACTAATTGATGATTAAATTTAAAAGATTTATTTTTTATTAGAAATTACCATTTTTAGTTTTTATGAAGTAAAAGAAATAGCTTTCATACAATGCCAAAAAGACATGCAACGAATGACAAGTGCACACAAAAAGTATTTCCGATATCCATTAAAAAGAAATTTGCCACGGTATAGTGGCTAAAATAATTTTATTTCAATGTAAATTAAAGAAATATTAAAATAATATTAGTGAAAAAATGTTAATAATACGAATCAAAGTAAATTTTATATTTTATATTTTAATTAATTCAATTCTATTCAACAAATTTAATTGCTCAAAGTAAATTTTGTTTCACAATTTATTAATCAAAAATAATTTATCATAACAAATAATTTAGAAATAAGCTTCTTATTATATATTTTTCAAACCAATTTGGTATTTAACATTACATATTTTCTGATGTTGTATGCAAAATATTTCAAATTACATATAACAAAGTCTTTCTACACCAACATATTTTATGCAATATTTATTTCACTAACATAATGATACGTATATATAATTCAAAGAAGATGTTGCATAATTTAATATTTGTTGCCTTTGTTAATTGTATAGTACGTAATATCGTAAAGGTTGCTTTGAAATAAAAAATACAAAACTAACAAATATAATAATCTACATAATAATAAAATCATCTTAAAAAAGACTTGGTATCAATTTATAAAAAAGCAAACTTACATAACAAAATATCACAGATATGGTTTGGTTAAAAAAAACTCCAATTTACCTTCAAAACTAGACGAATAAACTTGTTAAACAAGTGATCTTAAACAACATGTTTACATTCCATCGTTAAAATAAATTTTCTTTTCGTTTACCATAAAATAATAAGCTAAATTAAACTCAGTTCTGAATTGAAATACAAAATATTTTGCAATTTAGCAAGTAACTTATATATTTACACGATAAAATGTGAAATATAAGAATTGCTCTAAACTCGATGTTTTAAAATAATAAACAAGATAAAATGACATTGTGTCATCAAGATAATGACTGCACAACATCAGCGGTGGGTATCTTAAAGGAGCTTCCACTTTAATTACAATACGTATATCACACGCACATGACGTACTTTGCGTACAACATAATGGCAAGTTATGGGAGCAGTCTAAGCGAGAAACATACACAGGAATAACGTCGAGTTGCAGTCAAGTATGGCGCTATTCGGCATCAAAAGCATCGACATTAAAGCGAATAGCGTATATCCGTTGGGGTGATTTAGTCGGTGAGGTCAGTGGATAGTGCAACGAACGTGCTGTCGATCTGATCGAACAATTTTTTGCGATACATACGAGAGAAATAAAAGCAGCATATACAGTTTGAAAGAGAAAAAAAGTAACGCCAGAAAAACGCACATAAGATGCAAGTGCTTTTAAGTGCAATGCAAATGAATCCTCAAGTTGTATGCCAATATTGATCCAAAAGGATAAAGGAAAAAGGAAACGTCTACAGTTTTGAATTTATTAAAATGGCTCAGGTATTTTTACTTTAAATTATTTTCATTATTTAGTATAAAACAACATTGCAAACTTCTGTATGTTAATTTAATTATAATTTTACTGTGTTTCTGTACACATACAAAATTGTAAACTAAAAGTTCTGAAACGGTAAATTTAACGTTGATTGATTGCCAGAATAATTGATATTCAGAATATGCGAGATTGTTAACTTAATTGAAATGTACTCATTTCTAAAATTTAAAGTAGGACCGGACTAATCTCAAAATATCAATGTTTAATTATTAATGTATTGTTTTGTGTTTTAATGAATGATTCGTTAATATATTATCATGAACTGTAAAAAAACTACGTTAAAAATAATTTAATAATTATGTTGTCAGTGAAATACTTGTAAAAAGATTTTTTTTATAAATGCCAGAATTTGTTTAAATTTTAACTTTATATTCTCTACATTAATATTTTTCATTTGCCAACATTTGAATAAAGAGGACTATCTTAAATTTGAGGTATTTAATTTTAAATTTTGGAAAAATACACGGCTTGTATATCTATATATTTCATTTTTGCTCATATTTAAGGTCAAATATCTCGGCTTCTAGCTAATCCAGTCTATCCAAATGTTGACTCATAATGCAAAAATACTTTTTAAACAATTATCTTAAATTTCGATAAATTCCAACAATTAGAAGCCAACCTAAAATCAAAACCAAATAAAATTAAACTCAATTGACCTAGCTTATTTTGCAGTCTTTTAAAACTCTTTCAATGGAATAACGATAATTATCATTTTAGTTATTAATTTTTTTTATGATTTAGAGGCAAAAAAACTGTCACATAAACGTACAACAGTGAAAACAATTATTCACGTTATGAGCTCGAATTAAACTTTTTTCTTTCACACAGTACACCCTTCTTGTGCACTGCACTTGTTAATGATGACATAATTTACATTTTCACGCATGCCAGTTATAACGCTTGCTACAATATATGGCCCAGGTTCCGCATTTATGTGCATATATATTAATTCACTTGGCAATTTATTATATTATAAATATAGTCGATAACAATCGGGCATCCATCATTACACTTTCCTATGTAAATCTCTCGCAAACAGATCAATACGTCTGGGGAAATTATACAAGAAAATGTTGTATTCTCGACACACTAAATAATGAGACGTTGTCAGTTTCAGATGAAACTTATGTAACAAAATACAAATAAATCTATTATTATAAAAATAAAATAATAAATTTACTTGAGATAGTATTATTTTAAAATTCTGTTTGCATATAAATTTGCAGCAGTAAAAAATGTAATATTTGAAAGCATACAGCAAGTTTTGGAAATAGACATTTTCAAAAATATGGATTTAAGTCAATGAACATTTTTATCAAATCAGGGGATTCCAATGTTATCGAACGTAAAGCAACACGTGCTTCAACTTTTCGGGCTGGAAGTGATAATTTTAATATTAATGGGAGCGTTGACAACATACGGACCCGAAGCACGAGTTAATGAAGTAAGAAATTATTCAGGTGAGTATCTATACTCAAACAACCTCCATTCAATTACGGTATCATATTGATGTGCGTAATCGTGCCTGCACACACACAATATACCATTTTACAGTGTTATTACCATAATGTAACGTTTAAGAAAATGTAGCAGAAAAGTTTGTTCAAATAATGCTTGTTTATTTAAAATTTATTTTCATACTTGAATTTTAATTAAATAATAATACAAATTGTTTTTAATTTTGGATATTCAAGATTAATACTGACGGTATATTTCAATTTTCAGTCAAACTCATTTTATTTTTACCCGAGTTCAATGATCAAATGTTCTTCATGTTAATTTAAACATAAATTTAGAATTTACAACGCGAAAAAAATTCATAATTCTAAATATTTGTTGTAGAATTTATACTTTTAATATGTAGAAAGAAAAAAGTTCATACGTATGAACTTTTTTATAAACAATTTTTAAGAATTATTATGAAAATATATTAGATATGTATATTGCTTAACCAATTATTTAATTCAAAGTTGTCTAATAACGACAAGTTAAATAGACTTATTATGGAAATATTAACAACAAGCTATTTATACTTAACGGGCTTTGAAGAATTTTTTAAGGCGACATTTTATAAGTTTAATGTAATGAAAATATAAAGCCTGTAAAAAACATATTTGCTCATGAATAATCATCTTAAAATTGGCTTATACAGTTTGCAGAAGTTACTTGAAAAATATTTTTACTGAGTTTATAAATATTCATAATATGGTAAAAAAATTTGATCATCACTTTGTAGAATGGCTGTTACTCTCTTCTTCTCGAGTGTACAAAATACATTAATTTTCATATTATTTTACTTACAATAACTAAAAAAATATAATGCGATTAAGTGCATCGATTTTGATTTTGCATTCATTACTGATGCCAAAATGAATAATAAAATTAATAGACAGTAAGTATAAATAATTTTTAATAAAATTTAATTCAGAATGATTTTTTATTTGTTTTATTAAACAAAATTAATTATAAATTTCCATGAATTAAAGGCTTTTGTTATAATTTAAACACTCAGTTAGTATTTACGTGACTAATTTTCAATTTAAACTCACTTGAACTTTCAGTTTAACCTCGTTTTTCATTATTTTACCACATAAAATAAAATAATATTTATGCGCATACAATACAGCCATAAAACAGTACTTATAAATACAAGATTTCTATCCGTTATTCCAAATCATGATTTAATCATGCTTTAATAGAACACATTTAACATTTTAGGTATAAAGGATGTTCAGTTAATGCAAACATAATATATACGACTAAAACATAATTCGTACAACTAATACAATTCTTATTAATGTCATTTATTTATTTATACTTTTATACCAAATATTAATACAAATTATTTTATTTCAATGTAAAATCCACATTAACACTCTAAATATCAGGGTGTCCGTTATTTTGCGAAAGTTGGAATTTTTCTAGTCGCACCCCATAAAAGTTTGTAATTTCAGAGAAAAAAATTGTGGAATTTTTTCAGATGTTTTTAGATGAATTGACCCATGCCGCAGCGAGGTCAAAGTTTAAATGGGATTTGGTAGTGTTATTAATAAAAATTGTGTATCTCAACGAATATCTGTTGAAATATCTGTAACTTTAGATTTCTATGTTTTTGATACTTCTGAATTTGAATTTGATGTCAACATTGAAATTTGAGTAATTGAAAGCTGTCAAATTGTGGTTTTTATTAACCCATTGAGTCCTGAACAGATGAATTTTCATGTCTTTTCAGCGCTCATAATTTCTACAATAACAACTCGTAAAAAATTTTAAACTAATCAATTCTGACAGTGAAATTTATCGAACTTTCAGAATATGTTAACAAAATCTTCAAAAATGTTAACCTAAAAAGTTGTGATTGGTTGTTTGGAAAAAAAACATCATTTTTTCTCATATAAGTGTTTTTCGTTAAATATTTTCGTATCAAAATCAAATTCAAATACTTTTGGAAGGGGAAAATGTTGCATCCATGAACCTTAGTTTATAATGTGTGTAAATTGATATTTAATAATTCAAGATGACGGTACTTAATATGGTCACTCCAAAGATAGGGGTGACTTCTGATCATTATTTTTACGATTATATTGATAAAAAATATATTGAAAATTCAAAAAAATTCATCTGTTCAGGACGTAATGGGTTAATAAAAACCACAATTTGACAACAATTTTGATATATTTTAATATATTTATTTTGAGATACTTCATTTATCTAATTTATAGTGAATTTTATGCATTTTTCATTCGTTAGATTATTAAAATTTAAAGGATCCAAGATGGCGGACTAAAAATGTCAAACTTTGATTTTTTGGATGAAATTCAAATGTAAAGAGTTTTCATCTTTTGGTAATCAAAGAGGTAAGTTTTGTCTTGTTTGTTTTGACTGAAACATTATTATTTAATTATTATTATATTTGCAGGTCTCTGGTACAAATCCACAGGTATTAGTGAAAGAATTGATTCAAGTTCCTTTTTCACGAGTTTTATTAACTCATAAATATTGTTTTATCTGTGGATCTAATGTCAATATTGTTAGTGTTCCAAAGAAGCTCAATGACAAGTATTTATTGAAAGACGTCTGTTTATTCCTTCAGGAAATCGGTGCTGTGCAGAACACTTGATAAAAAATCGTCTTTATCAACATGAAGTGTTGCAATTTAGAATTCAGTCACATTCAAGTAAGATGAGTGCAGATGAATTAAAAACTTACTTTGAGTACATGTCTCTGAGATCTGAAGCTACCATTCTTAATAAAGATGGCGATTTTAGCATATCAGATGAACGTCTGAAAGGTTTAGAATACATTTCAAACAATTTTTCTAAGCAACCTTTTATTTCTACATTTTTTTCACAGTATTTTTTAATTTTATTCGGTTGGATTGGATTTGGAAGGAGCTGGATGAACTTGGACAAATACTGACTTCAATGAGAAATACAGAAAATGTCATACAAGCTCTGGTGAAATTCGAATAAAATCGTTGCAGCTACCCTCGGAATTGAAAGTGAACAAAAAGTGTCAGAATATTTCTCTGCAGTAATTAACTCATTCGAAAAAGACATTTTACCGTGTCATTTTGGGTTCAAAACTCTTTCAAGCGAAGAACTAATTGAAAAAGAGACTTCCTTCTTTGCTAAACAGTTGCTCAATGCAAACGACCGACTAACAATAATCTTTGATGGAACTTTATGTACGCCACCAAAAGAGCAGCAACAACGAGTACCAAAGAAAATCATCTTCCAGTTAGAAGAAAAAACCTCTGTGTAAGCCATTACAATTTGCACGACTAGTGGATACGTTGTTAAAACACTTGGTCCTTTTACTGCAAACTTAACGATGCTAAAATCATGGAAATTGCATTAGAAGATGAACATGGTTTAAAAATTCTGTTACGAGAAGATATTTGCGTTCTTGATTGTGGATTCAGAGATGTAACAGGTCTAAACTCTAAAGAGTCTCGGTTATGAAGTATATATACATGCTTTGAAAGGTAGTTTTTACCAGATTCATTTTCTCATTTATTTTGTTCTCTTTCTCTGTCAAATTAATTTTGTAATTAAAACAAAATAATTGTAATAAAAATTATTCCAGGTAAAAGGAGTCAGCTCACAACTGCGAAATCTAACGAGTCGCGTAAGGTAACCAACATTCGATGGGTAGTAGAAGTGGTTCACGCCATCGTCGGAGAAAAGTACAAACTTCTTCACAATCAACTCGACAACAAGCTCTTGCCTAAAGTAGGATCACTTTGCAGAATCGCCTACTATTTAAACAACAAATTCGGCGAGCGATTGCATTCTGATTTGGGTCGCCAAGATAAAATCTGCGTCAAATAGAAACGCATCAAAACGACGATAACACACTTGCAGAAAAAGTTGAGACATACAACTGGAATAGGAAAAAAGTGATTTTTCAACCTTTGTCATCAAAAAATTTAGAAGGTTTTACAAAAATAACAGTGTCTCAACTAAAAATTTTGTTTGCTGGATCATATCAATATACCCAAGCGGTTTTATATCTGGCCAAAATTGTAGATAACCAAAATAACCTGCAAGTTCAGTTTGTAAAACAAAAGCCGAACATTTTAAAACTAGCAGTTAGCTCTCGACACATTAATTCCAAAACATACAGATGTTACGTCGATTATACTTCAAACTCAGTTGGAATCGGTGGAATAAACCGCTACTGTTGTGGGTGTGCAAATAGTCAACGAACGGTTGGGTGCTGTTCTCATATTGCGGCTATTATTTACTATTTGTCATATGCGCGTTACTTGTCAAAAATTATACGACCAGCCGAAGCATTGAGCAAGTTGTTTGAAAAAAAACCAAATAGTTCCCGTGATTAATGAAGATAGCGACGATGATTAATAATCACATAAACGATAAAATATTTTTTTATTTTAACAATATCAAAACTTTTATTTTAAAAATAACAAAAAATAGCCAAAAACCTATTGTGAGAATGATAATTGTTTCTCAATCTGATGTAAAAAATAAGAAAATACATGGATAAAATTTTTGTAAACAATTTATAATCAATTTTTACAATTTTCTACTAATAAAAAAGTAATTCCAAAATTCAAATGTTTTTTATTATTCGAATTTGACGCCAAAAAAATCGGAGAACATTGTTTCGACTATAATTTGCAATTATAAATTTTTAATGCAACAAATATTTTTTCATGCAATTATGACGCCAAATTTAAAATTAAAAAATAAAAAATTATCATTTTATTTTTCAATACCGTTCACAACATTAAAAAATCTGAAAAAAATATATGTTATGTATTTTGATAATACAATTTTCGGGAAAAAATTTGGTAGTCCAACGTCTTTTTACTTATGAAAAATCAATTTCAAAATTTTAATTTTTTTTCGATTCAAATTTGGCATACAAAATCTGAAAAAATTCTCAGAAATATATCTTAAGATTAAAAAATTTGCATGAATTTGTTCAGATTTTTCCAACGCATCTAAAAATTATAACAAAATTAAAAAATTCACTTTATTATTTTATTTTTAATAAGCAATTTTAAGGGCTGAAAATTTGGGAAATATAGTTTAAAAATATCTTATTTCTGGGGGAATTAAAATTAGGCGATTCGGCTGAGAGGTATTTTTCACTATCTTATCCGGCTATGCCCTTTATTATCAAAATTACAATATTTTAAATGGCGGACTGAAAGTATCAAAATTGGATTTGTTGGATGAAATTCAAATATAAAGAGTTTTCCGGGTCAAATATAAAGGCAAGAGTTAATTAATCTGAAAATATCTGAAAAAATTCCACAATTCTTTTTCTTGAAACTACAGACTTTTATGGGGTGCGACCAGAAAAAGTCGAACTTTCGCAAAATAACGGATACCTACTAAACAGTTATGCATACTACTAGATATGCATAAAAGTATTTGAAAATATTTTAGATAATGAATGTATACGGCACGTAGTGCAATAATATATGCAATTTCTTATATTTACTATCATTCTTTTTATCACCAAAAATTAGTACTTAATGCATTTAAAGTTGGTGAAATTCTAGTAGAGTAAAATTGAAATTTTCATAACAAATTTGTCATGGAAAAAAGTATCTAATATGAATATCATCAACTATTCTTATACGGTAAAATATAATAAATTACGATTAATTCTAGTTGCTGCTTTTTCACAATTTCTTTTGAATGTATAGCTCAAAATTTTGGCAAAGTCGTATTATTTTAACTGAAATTATCTCTAAATCTCGTCTTTTATTATTCTACCTTTTATTATAATAAAATCTAGTAAAACTCGGTAACCACGGAAAGCAAGTAAATCCGTTAACTCTCAGATTTTCATATTAATATTTTTTTATTCTGAACATTGGTATTGAAATGTAATAATAAAAAAATTGTTTGAACAATTCCACAGTAAAGTTTCAGTATAAAATTACCGATTCTCTTTCATGTTTATGATTTCGTACATAATGTTTTATAGACACGCTTTGTAATGGTTTACAAAATGATCTCGTATTATCACTCTGAAGCGACACAATAATGAACCGATAATGGTTATTTAATAAGCTTGAAAGATTAATTAGCGAGTACAATGTTTTTCGCTATTTTCATTTCTGCCGATGATTTCACTGATGATAAGCCGATTAACTCTTGACATTAATGTTTAAAAAAATAATCCTCCATAAATTTAAATTTAAATACAACTACTTTTGATATTGATAATATTGAAACAAAAAATATTTATCATTCGACGTTTCCCATTTTTGACGATATTTTCTTAATATATAAATATTTATGTATAATATATAAAATGTGTGTTATTTTCATTCAGTTTTAGTTTTAAAAATTTTAAACTAACACATTTTTACAAGTAAAAAGTTTGTCTTCACGTGCAGAATTTTAAATTCAATACATTTTTTAAGAAAAAATCTTAAATTAACAATAGTAATCAGACTTTGTTGTGTACCACAAAGCACACTGGAAACACATCCAGTGTGGTTTTCGTTCTCCACTTATAGTAGCTCTGCGGTTAACCGTGAATCCAATTGCAGCGATAGTGGTGCCTCGACAAGGTCGGCATTTCAAAAATATCGGCTTCAATTAATTTTTTAGCTGGCACATTTGGGAAATTTGGGTTACATCGGCGACAAACTGGCTACACGTCGAACAATTAGAACGAACACTTCATTAGTATCGACCAAGCTCGACAACACTCGAAATTGTATTACCGGAATCATAATTATTGGATTAAATACTTGATTAAATCGATATTGCTACTGTCGCGATGCTGCATTGTTTCGCTCGTGATTAGAAAGCTGTTGTTGTCAAATAATGCTTTCTTGCAAAAGACACAATTACTGAAATTTATTACAGCAGGGACATCCACTTCAATTTGCAAAATCCAATTACCAGAATAATATTCTTCTTTGTGCTTTGCATATCGTACAACAAATTTTTAAAATTAAAAATAAGAATAAATTAATGTTAAATAACGGGTCGCACTTTATTTACATCAAATTCATGTATGCAAAATACTATGACAATGTTTTTGAAAATAAATGTGAAAAAGTATTTAATTAGGAGTTATGATTTTCACTTCTATCAACTCAATGCAAAATCTGTATCTGATTATTATACGAGTGAAAATATGAAAGTTTTGACGGGTATAAAATAACGATTGTCGAAACGTCAGTAAATATGACAAGTTATGACATCATAAATAAAACATCTCGAACAAAGTCCAACACATTATGTCAATGTGATATAAAACTTGTATCGCTGAATAATGAACAAACTACATAGCGTTAGGGACATAAAGTTTTATCGCAGTGAAAACTTAGTGTATTTTATATATGTATGTCAAATTATTACGTAGAAAGGCAGATCTATTATAATGATCAAGTACTTTAAGCGCAACTCATATTACGTTTTTAATGTCACAATAAATTTTGAAATATTTTATCTACAAATTTGTAAAAAAAAAACGTCTACAAATTTAAGTATCTCATAGAAATTCTAAGTTTAACACAACTCTATGTAACTTGCAACTTTGAAATTGTCTTTCCTTTTTTATTTTCTTTTTTTGTATATAATAAAATATCAATTTGAAATTTTATTAGCCCAATTTCAATATCTATAAAATGTATTTATATGCCTTTCAAGGTAAGCAAATTACCTTTAAATGAAACAATAATTGCATCTAAATATACATAATAAATGCAAGAAAAGAAAAAAAAGTTTGGAGAAAGCATAAACTTGTGCATGCACTCTTAAAGTGGTATTGAAAGAACTGTTAAAACATTGAAGAAATGCAAATGTGAAAATTACAAGCACTTAATCTGAAATTTGTCTGGGCATAACAATGTCATCTGACAAAGTTCAAGCTCAACGCAATTACCATTCAAGTTAAATTCTAATAACAACGTGCGATGGGCTTATCTTGTAAACAAATAGCGATTTACATGGTTCGGAATAATAATGAACCAATCGATTAGCCGACTCGTTGCGTTGAATCGAAAAGTTATTAGTTCATCTAGCAGCTCGTATCTCAGCTACTCACTGCAGTTCAACACTACGACGAGGTTAACTGCAGATCGGATTTCTTTGCTTTTCTTCGGGGATAACAAATTACTTAATTAGGGGAAAAGTTAAGGTGAATTTTCCAGGGCCAGATCGGCAGTGTAACGTTAATATAACGTCAACACACATTCGTGTTTGGTGGTCGGCGACCAAGGTTAGGCCACGGTTCCAATGATTTAATCTTGATTCACACGCGAGAAACTCGCAAAGTTAGATCGCGGCTTCGGGTCAAGGTGCAGCAAAACAGCTGCACGCACTTGCTATTGCTTTGTTAACTTTGCATCCGTGTTTGTTTTTGAATAACCGATTCATGGGTTTTGCAATTCACTTTTCAAATGAGTTCTAGAAATGCTAACTTTGGCTGACTAATTTTAAAATTCTTGCAACTTGCAATTTATCCAGTTTTCTAATCAAAGTTTTTTTTTTTTGTTAAAAAAAGAATTTGTCCACTTGTTGCTCAACGGTATTCAAAATAGTAACAAAATAAATTTAAGAAATTATTAGCAATTATATTCGCTTTCGTTACTTTTTAACACTTTTTGTCTCAGAAAAATACGGAAAATAGCTTTCTGTTTGGACAGTGTTTAAGAAAAGTTTGAAAACATGTTTAATATACGTTTTCTGGATTTTTGGCTTTCACCTCATGTTGAAGAATCGACTTTTAATTAAATTTTGCACAAGAAATAATATTAAAAGATATGCTATCGTAGACATTCATTAGGGGATAGCTACAGATGACACCTATTGCGGCAGAAAGTGAAATAATAATTGGAATAAGAGTCGACAGTTAGAATTTATATGACATCGAGAGAAATCGAATTACAGCTTGAATTTACAAACTTAGCGTAAGTTTCCATAGAAATCTCAATAGGAGTCTTAATTCAATTCAAATTTTACCAACGGTACCCAAGTAAAAATTCATATATGGCACATATATGGCCCATTTATGGGTACATTTATGCGGCATACATGTCACATAAATGGGTCCATGTATG
>JABFPM010000421.1:11727-29329 GCA_022817325.1 Idris sp. 1 HC-2018 | reverse complement strand
AAAAAAAAAAAAAAAAAAAAAAAAAAAAAAAAAAAAAAAAAAGATTTCGCGATAACATGAATCATTTTACTAAATTTTATTACTCTTAGTTAACTACTCTAATAGTTACAACACATAACAAATTAATTAAGGTTGTGCACTTGATTTCTTGAAATTTTCATGTCGATGTCAACATGATTAATTTATTCTTCTTTTCATAATTAAAATTTATTAAGTAAGAATTTGACAGTGGAATCTACTTTTGCTTTTTATTCGAAACTTTGTGCACGTTTTTACGAATACAAAAAATAAAGATTGATTTTTTGTCGGTAAAATAAACAAGAATTTTTGTCATAAAAATAAATGGACTCATTTGAGCTATGACTATGTATATAGTAACTATTTATATATTTGTGCGAAAAATGATCTCACCGTGTCCGCAAATTCTGTAAATTTACTGATGAAATACCACCAACAAAGATTCGCCATTCTAATGGCTGATGGATTATGAGAATAATCAACTGGTTGACATTTGTAGCTGTAGTCCAATAACCATCCGGACATCAAGTGCTGCAACATTAACGTGAAATGAGGTTAAAGTGTTGCTACAATTTCATGGAACTAGTCACATTTAATTTCAGGTATATTATATAACCATTCAATTA
This sequence comes from Idris sp. 1 HC-2018, assembly GCA_022817325.1. Taxonomy (NCBI): domain Eukaryota; kingdom Metazoa; phylum Arthropoda; class Insecta; order Hymenoptera; family Scelionidae; genus Idris; species Idris sp. 1 HC-2018. The sequence goes on along the minus strand of JABFPM010000421.1, from coordinate 28,685 downwards.
TAATTAATTGTCGTATAAACACATTCAATAAGCAATTAATTGAAATTGAATTCGATGTCACAGGTAAATGATTACAACTGTGGATTAGCAGAATAACTGTGACTCAAAATTAGTTAATAAAAAAATTCTATTTAATATATTTATTAAATTTGTAAACGATGACTCATTTTAACGAAACAAACTCTTGATGATATTTTATTTGAAACATATAATTTAACATCAAGTGAGACATTTGTAAGAATCCCATTTATCTCCATTTGTACGAGAGTAAATAAATTGAGTGGCCGAGGATAAAAAGTGCTTTCTTCGTGCGTTTTTTTCGAATCAATGCTCAAGACCGTTTCCTCGAAAAATGAGCAAGTAAAATGCAGAAAAAGGGGAGCAGGAGTGACGTGTTACATTTATTTTTGTTGCAACTTTTCCCTCACTTTCGATTAATTTAGTTATCGCAGGATATGGCGCGCGCTCGAAGATTGAGATATTTTGCGGAGCGAGAGCGAGCGAGGACCTTGGCTAGTGGAAAGTAGTCGGGAGGAAAAAGATTGGTTGCACAAACCGCGCTAAACCAAACAGGATGCTTCGAATTTAATGATTTGCGCACTTATTAATACTCATAAGAGCGTCGTTGGGCAATTATTCGGGCGGCTTAATGTTTCCGCTTAATGTGCTCTATTTTGCTTTATGAAAATAAGAAACTTTCATGTCTGATTTGGTTGCAGCAACCCCTGTTGCAGCGTGCTCACTTTTATGTGAATAATGAATGCAAAATTGTTGCGTCCAATCGTCTCGGCTCAAAGCGTCAATAGTTTCACCCACAAATTACCGATTGCTTGTTCACATTATCGCCGCATTGGTTTATGAGTAATGATAATGCTTTCAGTTCAACAGTAATTATAACAAGCCTAATTAGCTAGACAAATTAATTAGTAGCTGCAATTTTAACATTTTTGAAACAAATATCTTTTGAGTAATGAAATAACTTTGACCCTTTTTGTATAAAAAATTTCTATTTTTCTCATTTTATTGATTTAAATTATAAAATTATTTTCACTAATTAGTATCCCAGTTTATACAAATTTTATCAATAATTTTTATGTCTGTTCAAATTGGTCCAATTTAAATGAATAATTACAGAGATTACATTTTGTAATTACTTTTCAGTTCAGATAAATTATTATATTTCTGCAATAGCGAGAATTTAACATCACTTGTAACGATTACAGTGAGTTAATGTCTTTGTACAGAACGCAATAAGCGTCGCAGCAACTTTTACCAAATTAGTCTCACGTCATAATTTCCATTAAGGGACTGGTCAACAAAAATTTATGCGGTCAATTTACGTGACACGTAGTAAAGCGTGTTTTTTTTGTGGTCCCTTATCTCGTATGCAACCCAGAGTAAGTTGGAATGCAAATGCAACAGAAGCGTGCAAACTAGAAACTCAAATGGCAAAGGTGCAGGTATACGGTTTATTTGTGTCGTACTTAGATATGTATAATCTGATCGTGTAAAGAGGCTTCTTTTATTTATTGAAAAGCCGCTGCTCCACTTTCGAGTGTTGGAAGAGGCGGTTCAGACAGATTCACTTCGTCAACTTATCCTCAGAATTATGGGTATTTATTATCTCAATTGCAATCGAATTTGTGAATTGCTTTTTTTTATTGCATCATTTACGAAATTACTTTTTTCATTGCTTTTGCATTTGATTATAATTACTTTTTCATTGCTCTAAGTAAAATGAATTGGAGAACAAGTTTCTTTTAAATTAACTGTAAGTATATTATAAATTATTCCCGGATAATTTGCATCCAAATTATCCTTTTTTCACGAGAAGTTTTTTTTAAAATATATACAAGAATTTTTTTACAGTATAAATTAAATGAACGATGATAAAATATTACCTCATAAAGCATTCCTAAAGAAAAGATGACTTGGAAGGCATTGTATATAAGTAGTATAGATTTTAACCGAAAAGGTTTTCTATTTGCCATTAGTCGTGGTCCTAAAATTGTTACGGTGTACAGGTAGAATGCAACTATTAAAATTGTTGGTATCGGCGATTCCATCAGAGGCCAGTTGTTGACTCGTGGATCTGAGACCGTGGTTAATATTTCTGTGTATTGATCTATCGCCATCCTAACAAGGCTCTCCGCGCTGCCGTATGTTCTGTTGGTGTCGACGATTTCATTGCGGGGCTCTGGTTCCCGCTCGACCACTAATTCCGCCGCTGCTGATGCCATTTTTTATGACTAAAAAAGAAAAAACATTTATGATCGATTAACCGCATTGCATGTTAAACACATTTTGTTCAAAAGTATGCACACTGATAGCAGATCGAGAATAAGTTATTAATTATTGCTCAGTCTGATTGACGAAATGAAAGTCTGAAGACATACTTTTGCACGTTAAACATTCAGTCAGTTAAATGAACCGTTTCGGCAAATTTAATTCAATACTTCAAAAGCTTTGCTGATGATAAGAAACAATTTTGTTCACATTGAAATAAGTTTGAAATCGTCTAATACCCACGCAAAAATGTAAATACGATCTGACGTTTAAACAACGTAAGATCAATACGTTGTGACGTTAGTCAGCAACATCTGAACAACGTCAGATCAACCTTGAAATGTAACACTTAGTGACGTTGGATGACAAGGTTGAATCAATGTTAGTGATAAACGTTTATCTTACGTTGCTTGTCCACCTTATTCATGAACGTTGATTATCAACGTTCATAGTCTACATCAGTCCAACGATGTTTGTCAATGTCATTCTTACGTTAATTGTTAACGTTATTCTAATGTTATTTATTAACGTAAATTTTTTTGTAAATTTCGTAAATTTTAATAATTTTTATAACACAATGGTTTTAATAATTAATTCAAATAGTAGTACAAATGTCAGTTTGAAATCTTAATCTTCAAATTAATACCAGATTCTTAAACAGAAACAAATTCTTCTAACTTGAAACATTATGAATCTTTTATACATCTAATAGTTAATAGTTCAAAATGCTAATTTTTAAAATCAAGAAAATTCTATGAGAGGACATTACATAAATATCATAAAGTGTAATTATGACGTTATATCAATGTAGGATATCAACGTTGACATACAACGTCATGACAAGGTTCGGAAAAATATGTTTATAACATCGGGTTGACGTTAGTTTCTAACAGTCAGGAAAACAACATTGTTTTCACGTCTGATAGACCATCCACGTCGGATAATTCTGCGTGGGTATATATTTCATTCATATTTTTACAACCACATGTGGCTTGGAGATGATTTTGTTGTGTTTTTTAGAACAATTTTTAATAGAGTTTAAAAAAAATTGTAATATATAAAAAAACTTAATATTTGTCTGCAGCAGATTAGCTTATGGGAAAGTGTTGTAAATGCAATTGAAATGAAAAGAGAAATTGTGTAATGCATCGTGTCTAATTTTTTCACTTAATTGATATCAAGTTCACTTTTTTTCTATGAATATCATGCACAAGCATAAAGAATTTGGAACCGAAATTCGTGATTCGAATAGTTAACACGTTTAAGAATGCGCTTTTTTAATTTCCTGTATTAATATATTTAATTGTAAACATTAAAATGCATTTAATACATTTAAGAATATTGTTGTTTGAAACTGCAGGTTTTACTTCACGAAACAACACATAATACTTTAAATCGCATTTTGTATCAGAAGCCTTGTAAGACCCTTCTGTAATTACGTTCAGACCATGGGGTAACCCCTCGTTGTCAGCCTTTCTCCGTCATTGTCTCAATAACCATGCCAATTAACTTTTACTTTCGATATTGATACATTGCAAGGACGTTTTTGGGAGGACACAAATGCTTGAAATCAAGGCAATCTGCCGGCCACAAAAGATCAAACATATATTTGCCGAAATAAACATACATTCAGCTTATTTCGTTGAGAAACATACTTGTCGCAAACTTTGTAATTTTTTTTGCCAAGTTTACAAATAGTGAGTCATAATTGAATCATTATTGAGCAAAATCTAAATAACTCATAAAAGAAGAAGATGAAGAAGAAGAAAATGTAATGACAATTAAACAATTTGTCTGATGCGATTTTGATAAAAAATGAGTGGTTACGAAACAACTGTCAAATTTTAATAAACGCCTTTGTTTGATTAAGCGAGTATAAATATAGTAATGCAGAGCTAAAAGCGAGTCCTGTTGGTCTTATCTCGTTTCTACTCTACTTATTGCGTGCTCTACTGCTGTATCTAACAAGAAAATCAGGCCCGAGATGTTCGTCTTGCGGAAAATTTAGCGATTCCCATCTGCTTTCGCATGATGCAGCTCACAAATTACAGAGTACAACGTAAAGCTTTATATATTTTGTTTATATGTGAATTTATTTAATCCATACATCAACTAGTTCAATAATATAGAACAAATTGTTTTTAATACAAATTTAAATATTTATTTTTTGATGCAAACAAATTGTCTGTTTGAAATGGAGTCCAGTAGGTTTTTCAGTGTAATTTGCTGTTTAAATTATTATGAAATAAAAATAAACCTCAAAGAAATGTATGATTTCACTATATAATTTCTATGGGTTTTTTATAAATATGCTAATTTTGATAAGTTTTTTTTTCTTTTTAGATTAACTGATAATGAATTTATTTAATAATAATTAAGCATACAGTTTCCGTGATGTTTCGAAACTTATGTCATGCATGTATGATAAAATTGTATGAATAATAAATGTGTAATGTTCGCTTGGGAAATTGACCGCTCGTCGTCAAGGACGTTGAGAATTAGTTTTTCTCCAATTTTGTTTCATTATGTACTGGACAAATATCGAGACAAAAATGTGCAATTAGATGCTCATTCTGCTTGGCATTGTGCTGTTTAACGAGATGACAACGTCGCGACAAGAGGTGCGAATTGCAAACGCACACGAACATCACGTCACGAGTTTGTTCTTAAAAGAACAAATTATTTGATTGTTCTGTAGAAATGGCCTTGGTTATTACTGATATTGATTAAGACATTAACTTGCAACAAGATTCAATTTTTATGTCAGCTTGTTTGCATTTTATTTAATACATTAATACTATTTAGAGTGTCACAAATTGTACACAAAATTTAACATCCGATGTGACAGAGAATGATTCAAAAAAGTTCGAGAAGATGTGTGTTTCGAAAGTTTAAAACTTTTCTGACTTTTCATTCCATTGAATCGTAGTTACTGGTCACTGAACTGGTTATGAATGCAGTCAAAGAGGTGTCGCAATGTATAGTTGCTTTTACAAATCCATTTTGTCTTCTATGAATTAATAAATCATTTATTATTTAATATCAAGACTGGGAACCATTAATGGCTCAACGGAATTGTGATTATTATTCATTTATCGAAAGTAAAAAGCAAAAGAAATGTTATTGAGAGTGTGAAAAAAGAATGAAATATGGACCACCCAAGTTTCGAAGTTTTATTAATAAAAGACCTCCTTAGGACGAACTTGCTTTTTTGTAATACTGTTGTGCGATGAATGTTGTAATACAAAAAAAAATTATTGCAGTCTGCAAAATGGTATTTAACTTCTACAAAACTTTTCTTTCATTTAAAGATAGTTAGATTTAAAAACAATTATGTTTAAGATGCCAATTTTCAAAATTGGTACTCGTCTATTAAATGATAATCATGTTTTACGCTAAATTAAACAAATTGAACGATGTATTTCATGAATTAACTAAAATATATGTCACAGGATGATTGACATTCAACATACTTTCCACTTCTGCAAAATGTATCTGAAGAAGTAGTCTCCCAATTCACTTTTTCATTTTACTCAAAACGATAAACTGTGTTTGATTTTGCAGTATATTTATAAAACATTTTAACTCTCATTTGAAATTATTTAAAATAAGAAATCTGTAATATTTTATCACATATTTTCAATAAAGTAGCATTGATAAATAAATATAAATATCTTTTTTCACCAAGAATCGAAAGATTTTCAATTATCTTTATTTCATTGCTGTTAAGAAATAAAGAAATGTTATCAATTTTTCGACACGTACAATCCTATTTAAATTAATTAAACCGGACCATAAGTAAATTAAGCAACAAACTTGGTAAGCGCACTCGTAAATTGTATCTTTGTGAAATTACAAAATAATTATTATCACTGCTAATTTTTCACCATAATTTGACAGAGACAGCGAATAAATTTAAATAAGTCTGCAATTGTGGTTAACGCTGAGTGCGTCAACACTTACGATATTAATGGCGTAATGCATGCGTTATTATTCGTTTGCGCCATAAACTTGAGTACATTACTTATGTGGATATCCGATAAACTATATTCACCAGTTAATGCATTTAGATCTAATTATATTATTTTAGTTTAGATGCAAAAATTTCAAATTTTATTTACATTTCATCTCCAGTCTTGTTAGATTGATTTATTTCAATGTTCATAACCGCAGTATTAATTTAATGATTAATTAATTATCTATTAAAGTATTAATAAGAATTTTTTCTTTTGTGCCAAATTTAAATAGTTAAAGTTCAGATACAAATATTTGTTGCTGAGTTGAAAAATATATACACAAGTGATTGATTAAATTTAACTTATTAATGACATATGATAATCGCATTAATGAGCAAGTGAAATGTTCAATTTCTTTCATGTGCAAGTCAGTTGAGTTAATCAAGCGTTGGAACCACATGCAATTTCACGGTAATGACCAGCACATAGATGCGCTTTTAACTGCGTGTGAAATTCGCGACAATTTTCCATATCAAAAGTTGACGTAAGTGCAACGTAATTGTAATGTCATGCGACGTTTTTTCTAGTCGTCCGCAGCAAATAAATGTCATTGTGAAGTAATCGTCAATGGGTTGCATAATCACGAATTCTTTGTCGATCGTTCTCGTATTAATCTTGTAATACGCACGTAGCCTTTTCATTTGCGAATTAAAAAATCATCGGCTTTTAATTATCGCCGGTTATTGCATTTTAATAAACAACTTTATTTCAAAGTATTCCGGGAAATTTTAAATTGCGAGATGTTTAATTTTTGTAGTGGTGATGGAAAATGCATGGATGATCGTTCATGCAATGGATAAATTACGAGACATTGATTGGGTGTGAAAAATTGAAAGGAGAAATAAATTGCGTAAAGATTTGATAAATTTACTGAATTGTGGAAATAAATTGTGGATTGTGCAATGGAAATATTTTTTTATACTGGCTTTGATAAATTTTATTTCATTAGAATAATTTATTAAACAAAATTAAACAAATAAAAACAGAAAATCTTATTTGAAAACTGTCACATTACGTTTCTCATAATTACTTCTTAATTTTCATTAACTCGATTAATCAGCTTTTTTTCATTAAATAATTTAGGAACATGTACACAAAAATTAACTTTGACTCAAATCACTTAAATTAATGAAAATAATTTATACAACTTTCTAATTAAATAACTTCCTTTTTTCTTTTACAAAATTGTGGTTTATTTTTAAGCTAACAAACTTAAAAATATTTGATACACAAATTTTGCATGCATTTTTTGAAACAATCAACAAACTATTTAACTTAAAATTCAAATTGTTCAAATTTGAAACATCAGTAACAAAAGCAAATCCTTTTCAAACAGAAAAGTTGAAGTCGTAAAAAGCATGTTATGGTATTCAGGTTAGAAATGGAATTTATAACCTCATTTTCTGGCGTGAGTAAAGTTTGTGAAACAAACTTTAATTACATTATAATTATCAAGCAGGGCTACATAATGAAGCGTTTTTAGTGAAACAGAAATGTTTTTACTTTTTTTTTCAAGCTGCTAAAATTTGAACAAGTGTCGCATCCTTGAACGACTGATGTACTCTTTAACGATATCAACAAGCTCGTTACTCTTGCATAACTTTGAACATCCCATCTGCGGTAAACTTGCAGATACGATGGATTCACAATCAACCGCAATTTGCCTCACTCTATTTAATGTCAATTATTCATTTGGATGATGTATGTGCGCGCAGGGTACAAACGTGATCGAAGGAATGGATTTGTCATTACAGCACTTTGTGGGTAAAAAAACCCGTTTCTACAATTTGTTTTATGTTTCTTAATTTTAAAGTCATTTTCAATTTGCGAACATTGTGCGTAACATTGATTATTTTCAGTTGCATAATATTTTTTGACGTTGTAAACGTGTTATGACTTCTTGAAGTAATGCAAGTGCATTAATAAATTTGACAAATTTCCTTGAGAAGTTAAATAATTATTTCGTGGACGTTTTCAGAATGTTTATTCTTTCCTCGATAGTATACTTTTTTAACTTTAATGGACATATTTTTGTTATATATTTTGTTGAGCTAAATTGCAGTTCTCTGTAACTCTGCTAATTGCTATGAAAAATGATATCTTTGTCGTTTCTACTGACTAAAGATACGAAAAAAAGGCTTTGTGTCAAAAACAGGTTTCATAAATGTACGATAACTTTTCCTGGTACATATGAATACTTTTTCGTCACTTTCATTTGTAATTTCTAAAGCACTTGGTTTTGTGTCAGTGGTTAAATGTATGATGATGCCTTTCTCTCAATTCATGCAAATCCTTGCGCTCTTTTCAGCTTGTTCTGATTGCAATTTGATGTTTCATATAGTCGGATTTAAACTTTGTCAGAGGTTCTTCTCAAGGTACACATAAATTCGCTATTTCGCACGAAAAATGAATCGCCTTGACGTTTGTCATGGGTAAACCGGTTGTTATTTAAAAATGTTTACTGTTCATGCTGAATACAGTACGCATCGAAAGAAAATAAAACAGTACTTAAAAAGTTTTAATAAATATGACGATGGATTGCGACAAAAAGTGCGGATAAAAGAAAGTGGTTTTGCGAATCCTTTTGACAAATCCTGCTGAGCTTTTTGTAAAGCAGACAAATTTAGTCCCGGCTTTTTCAATTCATTATACGTGTTGTTTTCTCAAGTCTTCGATTAAGACAACTCGAATTGGTAGCATAAAATATTTGTTAATTAACATAGTGGATGTTCAACTCTATAACATGCTTGAATTATTCTAAATGACTTTTGATAAAAACGGTGACTTTTGCCAAAACAATTCCATCTAAATTGAACAATTAGGAATGATAACAGTTATGGGCCAATCAAACCTCTTTTTTGTGGAATAAAATGAACGCTTGATGATACGTTCAGATGATATATATAAGTAAAAAATGTTAATACACAAAGAAAGTTCAGTTTAAAAGAATGTCAAATCATTGTATTTGTCAATTCTGGATTTAAAAAATTGGGCTCCCCTTTTTTCGAGCATTTGAAATTCTGTTATGTTAACACGAATAATTCACGTAGGTATTATTCTTTCTTTTTTCTCACGAGAATTTGAAATAAAAAGTGTATCGACCGGTATTCGCTTTTTTTCAATTGCTTATTTAAGCCAAGTGCTGTTTATGTATAATACGTTCAGTTTTCAAATTACAAATATTACCACATCTTTCTATTTGGTAAAAGAAGTCACATGTTTGACAACACTTTTCTCTGTTTCTCAAAAAACTATTCTGAAAACAGCTGAGTAATGTGTCGAACATTTTTCAGAATCAACAACGAAATATAAACACATTATACCTACTTATATTACAATTCTTCCGTAATACAAAATGACCACATCAAGCTTCCAATGACCGTACAATTTTTGTTATTTTTATCAAAGTATTCTTAACTTTTCTTTCAAGTTTACTACACATACTTTACTTTTTGTTTAAAAGACAGTTATAAAATCTTATACGTATATATTTCACGATCATTTATTAAGTTTCGTTGAACTCAGTTGCATTTATCCTATATAAAGTCAGAATTTTTTTATTCAAAAATAGCACGTGTTTTCGAATAGAGTATACAGTAATTGGCATTTACGATCGGCAAAATTGTTTCCCGATAAGTATCGTGTGCATCTTTCGCGTACTTTGCCTGGGATAATGCCAGATGGTAGACGAACGGTACTTGCCACGGAGAAAGTCTTCCTTTTCTCCGGGCTTGTTCTGTTTCGATCTCGCGCATGTTCGCGGTGCATCATCCTTTCTCGTTGGCGATTGGCGCTGGATCCTGCCGCGAGACTAGGGTAACTTCGCTTGCGCGATGAGACCGGCTCCGACGACGTTAGTGGGTAAGTGGGTCGACCGCTTAGTTAATTACTAATCGCGTGTGTCCAGTATCCGCTACCTACAGTCTCACTGTCAGCATGCCGATGCCACTCGGGTTCCAGCGCTGGTCACCTTTTACTTTCGAATCTTATCCCACGTACGCGCAAACCGAACCCCACAGCAATTTTAGTTCTCAGAACTGCCTTATCGAAGTTCATTAATAACTTGTTTTGCATGTCATTTTATCAACAAACACACGTTAACACAAACACTGAACTGAACAAAATCTAGGTAGAATCGAGGGAGATGTTACGTTTAATCATTCAAAATGATCTATTATTTGCTTGAACAACTAAGACAACAATAAACAACAGATTTTAGAGCAGATAAACTGATTTAGCTCGGATATGATTCAAGGTATTATCGTGCTTCAATAAGTATATAGGAATTTCGAAAGGATAACTGTTAAATTGGATATATAGTTGGTTAAATTTTAAGTAGGGTTAAAAATAATGATTGTGGGTTTATTGGTTGGAGATTGTGGCTTAGCAATCGTCAATGGTAATAGCGTAGTTTAATAAAGAGCTTTCTTGTTCAATTCACTTGGACAAATACTGCAGAACGATTTATGCAAAATATCAAAAATAACATTATTTGCTCGCAGAATTTATTTATCGTGTTATTTGAGTACAAAAGACAAGTTCAGTGTCTTTCGAAATAATTGTGAAATTATTTCGATGCTTTGCTATCTGTCAACAAATAATTCATGTAAATTAATGTATGAACATGTTTTGTCATCGGTGAAAAAAGTCTGATGGTCCTTGTACTACTGAACATTTTGCTTGTGCCGTTGAATATTTTTGGTTATCAGATTGAACAGCCTGATTCTTTTGAGGCATTTAGATTGCACTTGCAATTTCAACCCTAAGTCATCCATTATGTTGCGTTCGTGTAATAGTCAATTATCATCATTAACTTCACTTTCGATTGTTGACACTTTTGCATGATAAAGCAGATCTGCAGTTGTAATATCGTACAATGTCGTCACGGTGTTCCCTCTTTCTTTTATTCAAATGTCATTAAACAGAAAAAGACAGATGTATAAGACAATTTCAGTGAAGGTCGAACAGTTTACTGCACCTGATCTATCGTACAATTATTAACAATAAGAGTTGGAAAAAATGATCACTAAAAAAACGATGATCATGATAGTATGTGATTTTTATTTTTCTCGAATATTTTTTATCGTCATCGTTCTAATTTCTCAAGACGATATACTAATTGAATAATCATGTATAACATTTTATTCGTCACGATTCAATAAGTGCTCTTCATGTTTATTGTAAAATATCTGTTTCCGTTACAAACACCTTTCAACACTGGCCAACATATTTTGGCTACACTTCAATTAGCATTGCTGCTGCGCGCAAATCAACACTTCTTACATCACGCGCTCTTGTATTTCAGCGGTCAGTGCCGATTGGTTTGACGTTTTTTGCAAGATGGCTTATACCGATGGCTTTTTTTTCTTCGGCTCGGTCTTCTGTGAAACCTTTTTTCTGGGTCCCGAAGACGTGCGATATTTTTAGACCCTGTTTAACAGTTATCTTGGATGCTCCAACAATAAATACGATAAACATCGAACTTTTTGTCCCAGATGTGTTCTGAGACTTTTATTGCAATGAGAAATCTTGTCGAGTTTTATTAATTTAAGCATCGTCTGGAACTGAATTCAAGATTTTTTCCGTTCAAAGGTCCCGTACTTAGAATTCACTTTTCGGTTTTTAAATATTCAGACTGAAATTTCTCCACCAAGTGGTATTCAATATGTTTTTTTTATATTTTTTATTTGATTCAATATAGCATCTTGTTTAATCATCCGAATGGGTCAATTTTATGCCAATTTTTATGTCTACCTGTATTTATATGTAAAATTGCAGTCATATAATAATATCGATAGTCAAAAAATTAGTAAGCAACATGCAGTAATTAGCTACATTTTAGTTATATTATTGATGTTAATTGTGTCATAATAACGAGTTATTTATGATCACGATTACAAATTGTGTTTTTAAATAATCACGAAGTTGTTCATTCTGTCGAGTAAGTTTATGATCTATTTTAAATTTAATTTACCGCAATATTATAAAAAAATCCAGCATTCAATTGATTAATGAACTATTTATGGAAATATTATTTGAATTAATATTTGAAATTTTTTTATATGAGTAAGCGATTACTTTTTTAAATAATAAATATACATCATTCTGTTTACAATTAAGTAACTCACGATGATTTTTAATTTCTTTTGATAAACGATAATTATGTTGAATACATTTTTCTCTACTAGTAATTAAATAATTTAAAAAGTTTTCTTCTCAAAAATAGGCTACTACTATAAATTGTTAGATACAACTAAAGACAACTTTTCTAAAGTAAAACTTGTCTAAAAATTGTGACAATAAAATTACAGGATTTATATTAACGCTGCGTTGTAAATCGTACCAGAGTAAAAGTCGAAAGTGCGTGCATCGTTCGATCGCCTCATTTTTCGGGCGCCATTGCATGTGTTGTTACAATTACGAGACATCGCTCTGACATTCCTTCCTAGACACTATTTTTATTTTAAATGTCAATTTTTGACGAAAGCTACATGTTAAAGGAAAAAGCAGCTCCATTAATTGTTACTTTTTCGTTTCATCTTATGTTAATTTCTTGGTCTTCGTTAGCCCGATGTGGTATTTTTGGTCGGGCTTAATGACCACAGAAATGAAATTCTCGTCGCCAATATTCTGCCTCTCGTTCTTTTTTTCTCATGTTGTGTTAACGAGCTGTTGCGACTGTCAGATAATCACTGGACCTGTCTCGCGTTGAATACTTTTCGCTCAGGAGTGCGTCAATTTTGTACTGAAGGCGTGTGTTTCTTCAGGTCGATTTCTTGCTTTTCAGGTGCGTTTCGAGTAGTTACGAGGTTGGTCGAGTGAGAAACGTGTTGGCTGCCAATTATTATTCTCGTGAGTTGAACTTTCTTTTTCCGTAATGATTGTGGCTTCCGCCCGAGTAGACCTTGCATTCAAGGTCGAAATTGAAGAACAAGGTCAAAATATCTTCCAGCATTATTATCGGTTGATAACACTGATTTTTCAAATATGCGCAAATTCTTTGATATTTATATCGAGCAAAGTGTCATAAGATTGATGAAATTCAAATTTTGCATTCACAACATTGTAAATTTACAAATTAAGCGTACAATCAGATTTCAAGTGCCAAAGTTCATTAATGGTTGAAAAAGAAATCTTGTCAAAGAACACATGGCAACTGTTGTACTGACCCTGATGATGATGGAAATATACAACATTTCTTACAATGTTGGACAATCATTAATTGAAATAGAAAATTTTCAATTGTGTGCTGCATGATGTGTCGAATTAGAATTATTTGTATACATTTTCAAACTTTATCTTTTATGCAGACATTTTGCCTAATATTTTTTTTAGCATTCCTCAGATTTTATTGCAGAAATTTTTAAAGCATTGAAGCGTTTCCTTAGACATGATTCACCTAATATAGATTCACCCACTTTTTCGTTCTTTTCTCAAGTAAAACCAAATTTTTTCTTGTTTAAAATATTTTTGTCTGAAATGAACTATGATTTAAATTGATCTATTTGTTAATAATCATATGCGAATTTCTTAATTATATTAAAATTTTAATTTAGTTTTCAGTTCTTAACATATATTTTTGTTATTTGTTCAGCTAATTTGTTGCATAAATAAAGTTAAATTTAATAAGTAATATCTTATAATTGATAGCAATTTCTTATTTAAATTTTAAATGATAATTATGTATATGTTCACTTATTCCTAATTTATATACTTCAGCTGATCGATTGACACAATGTTCCCTTTTGAAAAAGGTTCGTCTTCTAAGATCAATCAAATCCAGTCAAAAGTAGTCCAGTCTTCGCTCTTCAATAACTTTCATACGTTTCTCTTCTCGTAACATCCACGATCGAGTGCATTCATTATTGAAACAACTAGGGAATGTGCGCTCGACAAAGGTCAAGCTGAAGGTCAAAGTGACCCTTTTTCTGACTCTGCATACAACAATCAAAACATGAATGGAAACATTTTGAATAGTAGTAAATCTCATTTTAAGAGAAAAACTCTGAGTGCACCCATGCTTCCTGCTCAACGAATCTTTTTACTTTCATAATTCAAATGAAACATGCTTTTAACGCCTTCTCATCGTCGCTACGTCCTCATTTAGCGTTCGCAAGTGAGAACATTTTGTCGATCAGAGAAAAGGAAATTCATGCATCAACATTTCCTCAAATAAATCTTCTTAAACCATCTTTGGAACTTTTCTGATAATAAACATTATCTGTTCTATTTACCTACTTCCATGGTCGAAAATAAATGATCGTTTCCGTTGGGTCATGCTTTCTGGCAAAGTCATAAGTTAAGTAATAAGAAACATTTTTAACATGCAAAACTTGTTTTATGGAATTCGCATTTTCAATTAGTTCCAAAGAAATGATAAATTAATTTTTGGATTTTCAATTTGCAAAATTTTATGAATGTTGTTTCGAATTCTTTTGGTCAAACTATGTGATTGATTTTGCTTGATTAGAAGATAATGTTCTTTTTTCTTACATTACACACATATTTTGCGTTTTGTTTCAGGTGCGTTTGAAACACTTGAGAAATGCTATCGGTGTGTATGCGTCTGCCACGTTTCGTCAGACCAAGAATGCAGTGTACTTCCACTGTAGCATGACGATATTTCGTCATTTGATTTCAAGCACCTTTTATTTATCTGAAGAGACTGATTGAAGAGCCTGAATAGGTAATAAAGTTTTGATATTTGATCTAAGAAGCTTATCTATTCAATTTCTAATAACGTATATTTAAATAACATTTACTTTTTTTTGAAAATCAATAAAAAAGCAAAATTATGAAACTTCATTTCCAATTAGCTTTGCAGATCTTCAAGATATCATTATTAATTTGCAGGATGCAATTTTATTCTGTTTGATCCGATTTTCAATGACAATTGTTATTGAAAGTGAAATGTTGGCCAAAGAAGGTGTCAAAGTATCAGTGAAATGTTATTATTTTTAATGCATGGACGCATCGTGTGAAAGCACCGCAGTGCTTAAAGGTCGTCAGGTTTAAAGTCGTCCTTCGTTGTAAATTTTTGTAACTGGCTTTGAAAGCCTGCTGAAAAATGGCTGCATCTGGTCGGAAAAATCTTCGGGACTGTTGCAACGATGACCCGATTTTCTAGTGTTGCACAATTAAAAGTGTTTCTTCAGAAAATTATCATGATCAGTTGTCAAGGATTGAATCTTGGTAGGTGATAAAAAAGAAAGAAAAAACATGACCCCTTCTTCCTGCAAACAAGTAATTCATATTTAATAAATCGTTACGCACCACTTGCCCAAAAGAAGATTGTTTTAATGACTTTTCTAAAGAGCTTCAACTCAAAATTGAAAGTGCTAATAACCTTATTTTCATAATTAGGGCCAATAAAAAGTCAGAAACCGTTGAATTGTCGAAGATTATGAGTCTAGTCATCTCCCTAGTAAAAACGTCGACAAAAAAGGCTGCCATGTAAATCATGGTCATCGGATGTTTATTGCTCGGAAAAAGTCATTGATCGAATAACCAGTCAATACTATGTATTTAACTTTCTTGTCGTTATTCTTTTGGTAAAATGACGACAAAAAACGGGTTCTATTAAACTGAGGATTTTATTTTTAATGGATGGAGAAATTAATAACTAAACAGATAAAAAAAGTTAATAAAGAAATGCTTTTGTTTATAATCCTCTTACAAGGATTTTTCTATTTAAGACAAACAAAAAATTAATATCTAAACTGCTCCAACCTCTCTGTCCAGATTAAATGTTTTCGATGGTATTTGAATTTGATCGGAATTCAGCTTTGTTTTTCAACATTAATATTCTAATATCAAAGATTACATTTTTCTGAATAAATTAAACTAAATTAAAACAATAATATTCAAAAATCAAAAAAAAAATTGAAAGTCATAAAAAATAAGCTCAATGGGACACAGACTTTTGTTGAACTTGGCAAACGCTTTCTGCACGAGTTTCGCTATTTTAATTTTTCCGTTCTCCTTACCTTTTGTAGTGTCGATTGGTGGATTGAAAAAGCTTGTCTTTGCTGTGTCCAAGCAGATACGGTAATCCGTGTGCTCAAAGGTACATGACAACTTGTTGCAACAAAAAGCACTGTTTTCGAAGCAAACGTCACCGCCCGTGGATCCTAAATGGCCGTAGAAATTCGACAAGAGAACTCGTAGAGAAACAAGGTCAAGCTGGGCCCGTTTTGTTTCTCGTGGTCCGACAGACCATTAGGTCGAGACTATTTGGTTGTTACCGAATTTAGGTTGGGTTGTCTTTTACCGTGGACGAAAATTATATGGGACCGCGCGCGATATAAAAATCACTGTGAAAATGTGAACAGAAGATGAGTCTATATGTAGCAGGTGTAATTCGCTTTCGCGCGCGTTCTCTTTTCTGTGAACGGACTCGGGTCCACCAGACGATGCGGCGCGAATAGTCGGAGGGGCCGCAAACTCGGAGCTTAAGTAATGGCTATTCGAGTGGGGTCCACTGTTAGAGTATACTGCTTGCTGGTCAGCATAATCATACGCACAAGAGTGGGAGTTTGGGACCAACTGTAACTTATACTTGGGTCCCAATTTTTGTTGCAGCCAAGGTCCCAATTCTTTTGAACTGAATGATTCATCTTTTTGTGCATAACTTATTAACGCAGAACCCTTTAAAAT
>JABFPM010000421.1:0-11717 GCA_022817325.1 Idris sp. 1 HC-2018 | reverse complement strand
GTATATGTGTGACTGGTAGAGGGGTAAAGTAGCAGTTCAAATTTAGAGCCATTATTTGCGCACGAGTGTGACAGTAAGTGAGGTTAGAGAAGGGATGGAGCAACTCGCAATAATAAGTAAATTTATAGATATGTTTATCTATTTCAAAATTTCGTAGCAAAAACTGTTGGCAACCTGAAAAAAGATATTACTCTTGGTATAAAGATACTAACAGGCAACTATTGACTTTCAATTTTTATTAGTTCCTATTTGTTTCAAAAATAGTATTTAAATTACATTTGAACTTTCAATACGAAGAAGAGTGCTGGAATATACAGAGTGTCCCAAATCGTTCAAAAATGGGGAAATATCTTTACATAAAAAAATAATAATAAACGTGATGAATATTTTTGAAATATCTTGCATAAATATCAAACTCGACCACCCTCTGAGGTGGAAATCCCCACCTCAGAGATTACTCCAAAATCTGGAATGGGATTCCTCATTTAAAGAACTGTTCACTGCGCCGCTCTGGCTAGCCCGCGAACTACGACAGAACAGTGCAATCAGACTTCATTGTACTCTCAAAACTTGAACGAGTAGCATCTCCGAAAAATTACTTGGGTTCCAGGTTTGTACTTTTTGTTACTTGCTTCTTTAAATAAACAACATTTCTTGAATTTATCTGAGGAAAACGAATCCATATTTTAATTATGCGAGGTTGTGGTGATCGCACTAGATCCTACCAAGAGACAGCTGATTTATTTAATGAAACTTTTTCAGATCGTGCACCTATAACCAAATCAACTGTACAGAAAACGGTCATACGATTCCGAGAAACTGGTTCGGTGAAGGATCGATCAAAATCTGGAAGATCAAAAACGGCGACGGACGATGATACAAAAATACAAGTGATGCAATCTTTTGTTGAGAATCCTCATGTTTTTACAAGAAAAGTCGCACTGGAGCTAAATATTTCTCATTCTTCTGTTCATAGAAGTTTGCAACGTGAAAAGTGGCATCCTTACAACATGATATTTGTACAAGAATTAAGAGAAACTGATCCTGCTCGTAGAATAGATTTTTGCGATGAAATAATGCGTCTCTACGATGCTGATCGTACGTTTTTTTATTTCGTAACATTATTTTTTCTGATGAAGCTACATTCCAGTTGAATGGTGAAGTTAATACACATAACTGTCGATATTGAAGTAATGGAAATCCCAGATGGATGCGTGATGAATACACGAAACTGAATGTTTGGTGTGGCTTTTCTGCCCGTGGTCTTATAGGCCCATTTATTATAAATGGAATTTTAAACGGAGACAGGTATTTGAAACTTTTACAAGATGAAGAAGTACCAGCAGCCCAAAATTTGTTTGACGGTAACTTAGAAAATTTTTGGTTTCAACAGGATGGTGCCCCGGCTCACAACACAACTGTTGTCCGAAATTATATGGACACAACATTATCCAATCGGTGGATTGGCTATCGAAAACCCAATTCTGAAGTACCAAGAGTTGCATGGCCATCTAGATCTCCTGATTTAAAAATATTAGATTATTTTTTGGGGGTTATGTTAAAGATAACGTGTTAGCAACAAAACCAAAAAAGTAAAACTTTGGAATCGCATTATAAACCAAGTGCATTTTATTACACCGGAAATGAGACAGAATGTTCTAAACAACTTTTATCAACGATTGTGTGACTGTCAAATGGCAGAAGGTTTGCAATTTGAACATTTGATCAAGTAGAATACAGTACTGTACATAAACATCCTTATTAAGTACTGATAATTGTAAGAGGCAAGGGGACTCACGGTAAACAAGCACCCCGAGGGAACAAAATACTACTACAGAAGAAAAATACGTATTTTTTCATTTTTCGTTGAACATCCAAGGCAACATCCTCAAGTAGTGTTGGTAGTTTCTGACTGTAAAATTCTCGATATTTAATTTCATTCAAATTATCTTCAATAAAATAAGGCCCAAAGAGCTTGTTACCTATGATTCCACACCAAACGTTAACCGTTCAAAGACGTTGATGTTTAACTTGTCGTAACCAGTATGGATTTTCTACACTCCAGTAGTGCATGTTATGCCGATTAACACCACCATGGTTTGTGAAAAAGGTGAGAACATAAAAAAAAAGAAAACCTGCTGCCTACGTCGATATGGGATTTGTGTGTTTGTTCCAGGGAATATGCCAGGGTAGTCTGTGTCTCAAGCTCCATATTTGAAATGGATGTCCCCCGTTTTAAGGTTATGTTGTAAGAGCAAAATGTGTTTTAAGAGATTTCAACTGCATGCCAAAAAGTGCAACTCAAAGGTAATTCCAAAAGAGTGCATAGCGTGCATTTATTCATCTGTGAAGTGAAACTCGAACAAAACATGTGAGAAAAATGTGAAACATGTGTAAAGAAAAAGAGCAAAATAAAAGGCTATTGTTGTACTCACAAGTCACGTGGATCACCCAAGTTACACTGTTTTAAGATAAACGTTTTCAAAAGATAAACTCTAGTTTGACAGGTCGTAAATGCTGCGCGCGCCATCTGTACTCTTGTGAGCTTAGTATCGCACCGGTTGATTGTAGTTTTAAAATTATGAAAAAATGAAGATTAAATCGTTATTTATAGTGACAAATTTGTGTCTGATTGGCGAACAATTTCAGAATGATCATAAGGCTTACACAGAATAAAGGTACAAATTTCTGATAACATATTAAGATTCATGTATATAAGGTAAATATAGTAGTTACAGGATACGTAACACTATTGGGACAAATTTTATTTTGTCAAGTAATAATAAAAAAATACTTCAATTAAATTTTGCAAAAAAATGGTAAATTCAAGATTAATGTTTTCAGTTTTCTGGACAACTCTGGACAGACGAATGCAAATTTAAATTGTTTGGATCGTATCGTAGAGTTTACGTTCGTCGTCATCAAAATGAAAAATTTAAGGAAGATTGTCTTGTGCCAACAATTAAATGTGGGGGCGGTTCAGTCACGGTCTGGTGCTATTTCGATGGAAAGACAGTTGGAGATTTGAAAAAAGTGGAAGGGATTTTAAAGAAAAAAAGGTTCCACAACATTCTTGTTAGAAATGCCATTCCTTCCGGATTGCGAATAATTGGGAAAAATTTTGTTTTCCAAGAAGACAATGACCCCAAGCACACCTCAAAGTTGTGCCAAAACTACCTGAACACTAAAGAAAAGGAAGGTGTTTTGCAACGGATTGAATGGCCTCCTCAAGACCGTGATTTAAACCCGATTGAACTGTTATGGGACGAACTGGACAGAAAAGTAAAAGCTAAAGTAAATACTAATGTTTTTGAGTTGTTTAAAAATTTACAAACTGCTTGGAGGGAAATTGCAGAAAAAACGATAGTCAAGTTAAATGTATGCCTAGATTATGTAAAGCGGTATTAAAAGCGAAAGGTGGTCACTTTGACGAATCTAAAGTGTAGTGGGTTTTATTATATTATGTTATTAGATATATTATAAACATTATTCATACTGTTTCGTATTTCAGTTATTCTTTACAGAAAATTTTGTAAAATATTTACTATCATATAATCATAAATTGATTCTTTTAAATAAATTCGTTAATATTTACTTTAAGAAAGAATTTAAAACTAATCTTAATTTTTTGTTCATTCAGTTAAAATTATTTAGTTATGATTTCATATTTTTAATAGTACATAATAAAAATACCTAATAATAATAAAAATTATAATAATAAATGCATAGAAATTTATTTAATTGCTTGTATATCATTTATTTGCATATAAATATATGTAATTCACGTGAAAAGCAAATGTTCACGAATTTTTTGTCTTTGACTTAAAACGTTCGAGCTGACAAACGTTATTAAATTTTTTTTAAAATGCCATAACTTTGTGCAAAAAACAGATAATCTATTAAATTTTTTCCCTGGAAAGCTAAAAGTTTACATTTTAATTTTTTTGGTTTTAGGACTCACGGAAACCTTCACAAAATTTGATATTAATTTCAAAAGTGCTAAAAATTAGCAATTTTACAAATTTTTCAATTTAGTATAACTCAGCTAAAAATTGATAAAAAATTAATTTGAAAGCTTATTATCTAAGCTTTCCAAACCTTTACTTAAAAAAGATTTCTCATTATTTAGCTAAAAAGTTATGACACTTTGAAATATGAATATGATTTGAAGGTATGTTCACAAACTTTCTGTCGGTACTGTATAAATATATAAAAAAGACGGGGGAGGGGGGTGGCGTTAGAATCAAAATCTTAAGTAATATATTATTACTTGAATGACCCCTTATTAGTACGTGTAAGCCTTATGATCATTCTGAAATTGTTAACTGAAAACATTTGTCTTAAAACAATGTAACTTGAGCACTCATAAATGTTAGAAAAAAATTATTTTATTTTAAATTAGTATTTTGTTTTTTGTTTATTTTTATTTTTAACGTGAATAGTTTCTTAGTAAGAGACAAACAATTATAAAAATCGGGTGATTACACCACCTACAATGTTCTCGAGCATGTTCTAGTCATGTCAGTTTAAACGCGCCATTTATAATGTCACTTTATCTCACTATGATGATTTTATTAACAAATTATTAAAAAAATGTATATTATTATCATGCATGACTATCATCATGTTTGGGCCATGTATGACTTGAAGGGTTTAACCGAGAATCGAACTCGATATAGATTATGTGTATGATTTTCACATATACTTTTATAAGTCTCTGTGCTTCAGGTGTTAGAGCTCGAGACATGCATGCTCCATGCATGATTTTTTTTATCCATGCATGAACCATGTAAAATTTCATATATGAAATATTCATGCATGTTTTAACTATGCAAATAAATTCTATATATGGATTTTACATGAGATGCGGTTAGTCCATGTATGACAAATATACATGGACCATGTACATGTTGTATCCATACATGTACCATGCATGAGACTGGTAAATATTTTTTCACGGGTAGTTATTTCAATCCATGGTCCATGCATGGTCCATGCGTGATTTCAAAATGCATGTTCCGATCATGTAAACAAACCTCATATATGGGATTTGTATGACATTCGTCTAAATCATACATGGTGAACATGCATGATTCATGTGTTTCAAATTCATGCTTGAAACATGCATGAAATTGCTAAAAAAAATTTCACGGGTTAACGTGTAAATTCGATAAAAAATAAATATGTAAGTAGTCAAAACTCTTATCATGTCACTTTACCCCACCATGTCATTTTGGACGCCTGTCCTCTATATGTCGAGGTAAAGGATACGCTTATTATTGCGTTTTACATTTGTAAATCTCTAAGTCGATCTTTCCAGAGCAATATTGAAATTCGAAATTTGCATATTGCCACTGTAATTCTAATAATACGAATATTTTGTCTTGAAAGATTATTAGGGTTTTGAATCCGTGATATCACAGTCAATACAAATCAGACACTCTAGGCTTAATCCTTCATTAAAATTCTATAGAGAATGCGGAGACTAAAACAAACATTTCAGGCTCACGTTTACACAAAGCTCTGTCGACCTTTCGTCTAATTCAAACTGCTGCGCAGTTCTCATCTATTTTATGTGTTTATCCTATTGGTTAATGTTAAACATACTTCGTTTCAGGTCTCGATTTCGTCAGAAATAGATCAAGCTGGTTACTTAATTCAGTTTCAGAGTTCTGACCAAACAGATAATTTAATTTAGCTTGTAAGTTCAATTTTCTTCAACAATTTTTGGCCCTCTTTTTAATAGAAGTTCAAGTGACTTAAGAGCTTCGGCAAGTTGTTTAACTTTGCATTATGATATCGATTATGGATTAAAATCTATATGGGTTTAAAAAGTAAGGAACCTTACAACGGTTGCAAACTCAAACTCTCTCATCAACTGCGGTCGTTTGCTTGGCAAAATCGAAGTTCCACTTTAATTTCGATAGTTTTAGGTAATATAACCTCTATATTAATATCGAACGTGCGTTGAATAGTAATCGACTTTACCAGGATTCCGAGCCTTGAAGTGTGTGTAATAATGGATGTTCGGCTATCCTTCATAGTTTATTTGTTAGAAACTGAGAATATATTGACAAAATATTTAATGAAAATAAATCTATACTTTAGATGTATTAATAAACACTTTAGTAATCTATTTTATTCGAGCTATTTTCTGATTGATAATTGTAGGTAAACTAGCTGAACAACCAGGTTTCACTCGGATTTGGTAGAATTGAAAATATTATAATGATTGCAGAGTGTACAGATGCAAATACGGGGACGAGTTGATATAAAAGAGACACAGATATCCAGTACAAACATTAAAACGTAAACAGTGTAACAATAAAGAAATAGTGATACAGAAATGAGTTTTTTTAAACTGGAATTTATTGTGCCAAACTAAAAATAGCTGACATTTCAATTTCTCACCTAAATTATCTTTGAAGCATACTCACAACACATAACGATTTTACATAAGCTCCATATTTACAATGCATCACATGATTACTTATTACGTCAATTCTATAATCTAATGATTCGTGAATGTATAAATATTTACAATTAATCTAAATTATGAAGTTGATTGGAAACTCTACTATTGTACATATAATTTTTTCTGTTGGCCTACTTGTATATATGGGCCTTTTCTCTAGAACTTTTAACCTACCTGTCGCTCTCATTTCACTTTAATTTTGTGGATTATTAAATTGAAGATTTTAGTTTTTATGCTCTGTACACTTCAAGTTATTATAGTTTTACAATTTGTAAGTATTTATAAGTTTATAAGAATTATAGTTTGAAAATATTTTACAATCCCAAGTCCGAATTATTGCGTTTTTGACATGTCTCTTCAGATTATGTAGAAACATTTTCTTTTTTAATTTATAAACATAGAGTTAAACTACAATTAAAAAATGATTAAACATTACTTTTAATTTTAACAAATACAATAAGCAGACTTTAAATGATGCATATTTAATATGTATGCTAAACAAATGATCAAAATCTGTCGTTGAGTTTTGATGTCAAAAACGTAATATATATTGGAATTGAAAATATTTATTTTAAAATAATATTTTAATATATTTGGATGAACTGCACGGTATCTTGATGTAATAAAGTATATGTGCGTACAATAAAATCTAATTCGAAATTAAAAACTACTTAAATAATTGAAAGACCATTTCAAAATATTACGTCTTTGACATGAGAACAGAAAATCTGTCAAAGATGTAATATTTACCTATGTTTTTACAATTAAATATTAATTTAAAGTTACGGGCATGTTTTTTATCACTATTCGACTTTATATTATTCATTTTAAAGTAATAATAACCCTAGTAAAAATTTATCTTGGCATGCTGAAATTGTTATATGAGCCCAATATTGGCATGCCATGTTAATCTATGAAAATTTTCTAAGCAGGGCAAGCTAATGTTTGGTCCATATTGGCCCTCAAAAAAATTATATTGGCCCCATGTTGGCGTGTAATGCCTTGCCCATAAAACGCCAATAAAGGTGCCAAGATTGGCCCAATAAATTGCCAATGTTATTCTTTAAATGGTATACCAATATAGAACCATAAATGGGCCGATAGATGCTTGCCATTAATATTTAATTAAGTATATATTCTTAATTGCTATCATTGTCGGTATAAATAAAAACATCTATAAAACTAATCTTGTAGTTTTTCTTTAACTAAGTTTCAAATTTGATTCTATGTGCATTCATAATAATTGTTTGCGATTACAGCGCCATCTTTGAATCAAAATGCAACAAATCATAAGTCAAATAAACGTAAATTTTCTGAGCAATCCGAATCTGCAATAAAAATGGGGGTTCCTATTTAAGTATTTTATTTTACCTCACCCCCCCCCACCCCCAAATGGTGGGAGGTTGAGTTTGGTATTATTGGATGGCTCCCCTCGGGACGAACAATTTTCATTACCCATTTTTTTTGATCAGTTGCATACTTTTCGAGATATTTTCAAAAACAGTTTTGAATGGACTACCCTGTATAATTAAACTAGCTGGAAAACCAGGCTTCGCTCGGATATATGATAGTATAAGTGCTCAGAAAGGAAAGATCTGAGAAGCTCCACTAAAACCTTTTTTGGCCCCAATAAGGTATTTAAGAGGCAGCCCAACTGTCAAGATTCGTGTGTAAACTTCGTTAAGTTCTAGTTAAGATTTCTGACTTTAACCCAATAAAGACTTACCTTCTGAAAACCTTAGCAGGACCTAGTAAATAATACTGTTGCCAAGCTATTTTTTCCATTTGAAAATCTGAGCTATCCCTCATCAGTTTTTTAGTTAAAAACCAGCTTCTAATTGCCTCATGAAAACCACATAAGGTTCCAGTAAGAAATATCATACACCAACCATATGAGTAGTGGGGGAACTGCACTTTTGTGGTGGGAGGTAGTGGCTAACGCTAGAATAGCGTTATTCACTCACATTCTGTCTAAAGTCAGTTGACATTCAGAACTCGTAACGTTCACATCAACAATTTAGAATTCAATTTCTCTTCTAGCGTTTAATGTAAAACTTGATTATTTATTATTATTATTTTTCCAATTTTGGTAAGTATATTTTTTAATTAAATAAATAAATAATCATTCATCTGCTAAGTTTAATAAATTTTAATTTTTAAAACTTTTTTTTCAGATTTTAATTTGTTTGAATTTTGGAATTTACAAAAAACGTTACATACACTTTTAATGTATGACACTTGTTTTTTAATATAAAATTATAATCTATGAGTCTTGAACTATAAGTTTCTAAGTGATTACCAAATAATCATACTAATTTTAATTTGTGTTATTGCTCTAATAGGGAATTTTTTCGTTAAGATTAATTTATTTTCAATTAATATACATTTTAATTATAATATTGGAAGATTTTTAATAGATATAAGATACCAGGGTCAAATCATTGTCACCTTGCAGGATCTTATAGGATTTTTTTGATTTGGGCCTAGCAGGTTTTACTGAAGCATCCTCACTAGAATGCCAATACGAAGCCTCACTCTCGGATGCGTTACATCCTCCATAAGATGCCAGTCAGTTTCTTCTATCAGGCCCCAGATTCATCTTATAAGATCCCAACCAATGCCCATTTTGAATCGTTACTTAGGATATTTTAGAATAATAAATATTGAAAAGCTTAATACATGTTATGAATATTAGATGAAGGTTGAACTCTCTGGTTATCAAAAATTAATTTGTTCTGCATAAACACTAAAATTAATTTCATTTTCTTAAATAAATAATTGTGTTTAGACCTTGTGAAGAATTCATTTGAATTTATATTTTCATTGAAGATTTATTGCATCGTTGCGTGCCAGTTTCGAAAATAAATTTACTGTAAATATTTGATTGACTTTTCTCTCCTTTACAAATACATATTTAATTGTAGATGAATCAGTTCTTCCTGCCTTTGTATTTCAGTCAAATTTATTTTACAGTCAAAAATAGAAATAACAATTAGAAATTAACACTCTCTAAATGTAATTTTAATACAACAAATTATGTAGTGAGATTTTTTTCAACCTTCTTTTATTACTCTTTAAATTTGAATCAGTTATCTTTTTTGTTAAAAAATTCAAAGCTTTTCTAATAAAATTAACATTATAATTTTGAGAGTGACAAATTCTCAATTTTTTTAAAAGTAGATTATTAATATTAAGAAAATAAATTTTTTTGCAGGTCAAAACTACAATTGATAATACTGCAAATAATTTTTTCACACATGTCTGGAAACATTGTGCAGAAGAACCCTTTCAATGTAAAGTCTGTTCAAGAAAATTTGGTTTTAAAAAAAATTTGGATAGCACACGTTTGCCTGCATTTTGGAATAAATACTTTCAAATGCACACTTTGTCCAGCAAATTTTTGTAATACAAATGATCTGATCAAAAGATCGGATACATTATGAGAAACAATTATTTAAATGTTTATATTGTCCGGCAAATTTTATTAATGAGCAAAATAAACAAGCACATTTGCATTTGCACATTGGCAAAAAACAAAAATACAAGTGTTGCTTTTGCGATACAACTTTTGATGATTTGAGTGTTATAAGAGAACATATTCGTAAACATTATAAGGTTCAGCGACATCATTGTGCATTTTGTATAGTATACTTCAGTGATCAGGACGATTTTATCGCACATACTTACAAACATTTTATGATATATCAAGTCCAGTGTAAGACTTGTAATAATTTTTTTAATAATCTCAACGTTTTTGTAACAAAGAACTGTGCAAACTCGCAAAAGGAATGATTTCAATGTCAACATTGTGAAGCTCTGACATGTAAAAAGTGCCAAAAACTTTCAAACTACGTCGTCATTTGAATTTTCATTTGTTTGAACACAAGTGGATAGAACTGTCGGAGTGTAAAAAATGTGGACAAAAATTTACAGTTTATGAAACAGCGATTAAACACCATCGTGTTTGTACTCTTGAAAAATAATTTGGAAATTAATCTAAATGGGATAAAACTTAAAGTTCGAAATTTTTATGTTTATATTGTGAACTAAATTTGCTGTTTAATCTTTAATTATGTTCAAAATAATTTAATTAAAGATATATTTTGTTTTAAATACATGAAATTTTTTTATCAAACTTGATCTAGCTTTGATATTATACATTTTTAATAAATTTTGTAAAATCACATTTGTCTAGGTCTTAACGTATTTGACATTTAAAATGTATATTATTGAAAGTAAATTCGTGGAAAATTTTAAATTTTGTAAATCAGGCTCAATTCATCTTCTCAGCCCGATTAAATTGTAATAGAAAAATATTTTATATTTAAAAAAAAAAAGAAAAACAAAATTAAGTCTTATCAAAAAGGTTAACATTTATTAAGAGAACGGTTTTCATTTTTTTCTTCTGATTATTTGAAATCAGCTCAATTTAATGTTGTTTAAATTTAATAAAATTTTTTCTTTATTTTTAAAATGTATAAAATAAGATTTATATTTATGTCGGTCTCAATTTTATTTTGTTTTCACAAAAAAATTTTAAAATTGTTTTTTAAAATTTTCATTTATAATTTATTATGATTTACAAATTAGAGTTGAAAACATTTTTCAGCTTAATAAATTATTTCATAAAGGTTGTAAAGTCGATCTACTAAAACGTCATATGACGTCAATTTTGAATTAGTTATAATTAAAATAAAATCAATTAATTATTTATTGACCAATTAAACAAATAAATTCAATAAAAAAGCGCGTCAAGCACAATGCTTAAAAAAATTGAAAAAAGTGTTTTACATTATCATTTTTGACTAAAAATGTACTGAAATAAACAAATTCCCAAGCACAATACAATAATGCAATTCAAAAATATTTTTAGAACAGTTGTTTTTTTACAATAATTGAAATAATTTTAGGCTAAAAAATATAGACATAAAATGGTTGCAAAGTACATATTACTTATTTTGAAAATAAATATAAACAAAACTTTTAGTTTCATAATTAGTTTTATAATTATTTAAACAAAGTATGGCATGTAAGTACTAAAATGAAAGTATGAAAATTATTTAGTACAATAAAATATATTAAATAATATACTTGATGTTTTTTTATCAGTTAATTAAATTAAATATTTATACATTTTTTAAGTTTTTAATTATTTTTTGTGCTATTTAGTATACTAGTTATTTCATAACTAAATTCTAGTAATTAAAATCTCATGTTTTCATAACACTTTTTTAGGATTATT
>JABFPM010000420.1:15676-29352 GCA_022817325.1 Idris sp. 1 HC-2018 | reverse complement strand
TAATTTTCTAAAATGACATACAATTCGAAACCCAACTTGAGTTAAAATTAATTTTGATATTTAGCTGCAAAAATTGCACTTCTGCGAAAAATGATGAAAAAGTTTGCTGACTTAATTATGCGGTGGAATTTTTTTGCAGACACTCTGAGACGCATTTAGCGTGACACACGTTGCGTGTTATATATCATGTTGCAAAGTGCGATTGGCGAGTGGCAAAAATCCGCCATTAAAATCGAGCAATCGAGACTCCTCCCATTGCAGGTCGATTCGCGGTTTGATTTCCGCGCGGCAATTTCTCGCGAATGCAGCACCGCTGACACTCGAGGTGAACGCAACGAGGAGAGAGGGGCCTTAATTCGCCTGGCAATTCCCCTTATTTGGGCTTCCGTAAGTGATCCCTTAGCAGACCGGGTGAATTGGTGGGCTGGATGGGAGGTACGAGGGCCGGGCCTTGCGATACGACACATATTGCGCACCAACGACGTTTTGAGAAACTGCAATGTGCATTGAAAATCCAGCCTCGTTTATTGGCTTTCATTAACAACAACAACTGCTTTGCTGGTCTTTAGCTTTCTTTTTGAATTGATATCCTCATTTTTGCTCATTTTTTCAGTTACATCAGGAGGCACGGTAGTGGCTCCGGTCAAGTACAAAAAAAAACATTAATGTAGTAAAGATTTTATTTAATTGTTTATAATTATAAACAGTTTTGGTTTGATTTGATTTCTAGAAGAAAATCTGTAATGTCGATAAAAAACTTTTGATGTCTCCTTGTGAGTTACCGACTGAAGTAAAGAAATTGCAAATAGTGGAATTAATAAGGGTTGATTTTCACTTATTTGATTTGCTCACTTTTAATGAACCATTTAAAAAAGGAAAAATACATTTTGAAAGTGAATTATGAACGTGGTGATATTTAAAAGATCCCAGGTAGAGAGGTTTCAAAACATAACCTCTTCAACTTCACATTATTTTGAAAACTCATTTTCGTTTTTTCAAAAGATTTTTCAGCACTGGAAAAAGCAGACTGTAAAACTGACAATTAAGACTGTGTGGATAACAGTTTTGTACTTTTGAAATGTACAGAACAAAATTGTAGAGAGATTTTGTAGTCAATAATATAATAGATATTTTATTTATAATCATTTATTGATTTCATTATTATATGTTAACAACAAAAACTATAAAAAAGAAAATTGAGCAAAACCATAAGCAAAAAATAAATAAAAAATGAGTAATTTGAAGAGTCTTAAACATTGCATTTTATTTTTTTTTCCTGGTGTTAGGTTTTTAATCAGTAAAACTAAATATCAAATTTTAATTTAATCGTGGTATTGAACATAATTTGTTTAATATAAGATTTGCTATTTCATTTTACTTGTAATTTAAAATATGAATTATCAGCAATATTAAAATACGTATTTTGGTTATAAGAAAATAAATTTAAGCATAATTTTATAATAATTTCTCTTTTCAAATAATACAATTTTTCTGTTCAAAGTCTTTATTATTTATCTTGTCAATAACTAACAGCAGTAATAAAACAATGTAAATACACGTATCACATTTTCTTCGTAATTTTTACATGGCGTTGAAAATTACCAGAAACATATATGGCACATATGTATAACATAAATAATATTGGATCACATATGTATCACATACATGATATATTGTATATGTCTTATAAGAGGTAACATGTATGGTACATATACGGCAACATGTGTGTCTCATACATGTCACATAAATAGTAACACATATGTTACACAATGCAACACACGTGCCTCATAAACAGTACATATGTGTAATATGAATGATGTTGGATCTCATATATGAGCCACATGTATTGTAGCACATATTTCACATAAATGGTAACATATGTATAAGATATTTTATATGGTGCATATATGGTAACATATGTGGCCCATATGTGGATTTTTACCTGTGCAATGATACACGACATATCCCCTCAATATAAAAAGCCAGTTTATATCGTATATATTGTAATAATCATAAACCTGTATAGAGATTGAAAGAAGACACAAATTAATGTGGTCATTCATGTATTAATACAATGAAATTACAGTAATAATGACTTTAGGATTCTGGCTTGTAATCCATTAGTTCACAGCACTTATATAGACTATACATAACGATGAAAAGTGAAATGCAGAGTTGAACGGAGCCCGTCTTTTAGTCTCTCCGCCGATGACGTTGAACCTTTCAATCTTCCATTTAATGGAGATTATGCGCAACGGTTAAGAGCTATGGAATCCCACTGAACAACCTTTTGCGGGGTACCGCTACGAGTCTGAGTTACTCTATTACACATTGCGTTTAATTTCTTATAGAAGAGAAGTGCCCCTTTATCGTCTTGTCTTTCGCGGTGAAAACTCATTCTCGCCTGTTATTTCTAGACCGCATACGTGCACATGGATAATCCAGGCTAATGCCCATGTCGCTGTAAACTCCAAACAAGTTACGAGCTATTTATTATATGATTCCTCTAATTTTTGCGCTTATTTAAAAAGTATCCGTGAAAGCATCTCTCATTTTTATCGACTTTTAATGATGAGGGTATTTTTTTATTTGTATTTATTATCACTATTTATCAAATCACATGAGCACATTATATGTAGTTAGCACCATTTACACGCATATTAATTCGAAAACTAGATTCTGCCGTGACGAAACAACGTGTAACATTATCTTTTTTTATATTATTTTTAAAAGAAAAGTAAGAATTTTTGCAAGACGCTGAATAATAATGTAATCCAGTTTGGTTTGATAATTTTTTTTATTTCTAGTTGAATACAAATTAATTTTATTTTTAATTTTATAAAGTCTGAAGGTTTTTTGCAAATTTAGTAAAATTTGTTTGAAAAATTTAAAATTGAAAACATAATTGTTTATATGTTAATGGTATTTTCAATAGTATATTTTTTATATATATATTGAGACTTCGTTATAAGTTAAATGTCGAAAATTAATAATTAATCAATTTATTTTCAATCACATATTATTTAACGATTTAATCACTATAATTTACTGAAAATTAATTTGTGGCTGGAGCCGGTTTCAGAGGTTTTATGTTCTTTAAATAAAAATCTTGAACAATGTTTTTCATATTACAGTAATGATTAAAAAAATTATCATTTATCAAAGTTTTCTGTATATTATTAAAGATATTGTTGCAGTTAAATTTATGATAACATATAATTTTACATTAAATTTGAGGTTGAGCTCGTTATCTCTTGAGAAAAAAAAACAGGAAATCTTTGGAAAAATTTCAACAATAATTTGAACGGTATATTTATGAATTTTTGCGAAAATTGCTCTAAAAATACCCAAATTTTATCAATTTTCATAATTATTCAAAGTTCCAAATTCTCAAATATTTGAACTTCTGAAAAATGATGTAATATTTGGGTTGTTTAGAACAATTTTATAGAAATTTTCAGAAATACAAGAAAGAATTTCACAGTGACAAAAGTAAAATTAGATTTTAGAAAAAATTTTTTTTTCAAATAATTTGTGCATTTTTGAGTTTGAAACAAATAACACAACTTTTTTAAAACTCTATGAATTAACTTGAAAATTTGAATTTAAGCTTTATTTTTAATCCTCTAAAATAATCTAAAATTTAATTTTCCACCATAAAAAAGATTCACCATAAAATCTCCTAAAAATGTATTTTTTCTAAAGTCAGATTTCACAATTGCATTCCCGATAAAAAAATGCGTACATACCGAAAGTTTTATTAACATTTAAAAAATCATTCCTATATTTGTTTTTTTTTCGGTTTTGCCCCTTAAATGAAACAATATAAAAATAGAACAAATATTCGTTCCCTGTATTCTTATATATAAATTCTTTCACTGTATATTAAAAAGAAACTTTTCGACTAAATTGAGACAAATCTTATTGAACTATTACTTGAATTTCTTTTTCATGTAGTAATATTAGTTTACATTTAGATAATTTAAAAAAAAATAAATTTCTTTTTTCTCAAAAGTAACTTAATAATCGTGTAATAACAAATACTAAACAATTTATAATGACGTATCTAATTGTAATTAAATTAAAAAAATATTTTCTAAAACAAATATTTAAATTTTTCATATCTTGAAAAGTCAACAAATTGATTCAAATCGTTCTTTTTACGAGCGATAGAAATAAATTCTGTATAAATATCCAGCACATCAAATTTTTAAAGCTTTATGATTAATTAATTTTCATAAAGCTAAATCCAGAAGATCCAATAGTGTTCAAGATTTTTCATTTTACAATGAGTGATTAAATTTATAGTATTCTCTAATAATGAAAATAAAATATGGCAAATTTGCAACTGAATATGAAAAAAATATAATTTCTCAAAAAATACTGGAAGCTCATCAGCAAACTAAAAACTCTCTTGAATGAAACGCGGAAGTGTTTGATTACTCGCGAAAGTAGCGTCGCAGGCAGAACACCGGATACGTGATGCAACTTATGAATGGCACTGGGTTATGTTAACCAATTTTTGACTTTCCAGCGTCATAAGAGTTGCGCTTGTGTTGGAAGGTGAGACGAGGTGTGGAGAAGTCTGGAGGGACACCGAGACGCGTATAGTTAATGGTTGAAAGATACTGCTGGAAGAGGAAGAAATGACACAAGTGAAAAAAGAACGCTGGAATCGTGCCGTCTCGCTCGGTAAAACGCAAAACAATAAATCCGACAAGGACGGACAGAGATAATGTTGGTCGACGCGTGGGATGCTGGTTGCAGTTAGGCTCGTGCCTATACTCCCTCTACCGGTCCTCGCTCCTCTCTCTTTCTCGCCATTCTGACTTTGAATACTGGTCTGACCGAGCGCACGTCGCACGCATGTTATGTGCGTGTGTTGTACCAACACACAAAGATCTCATACACGCCCAAATACATAGGGTGTTGTTACAAATTTCGAAACGCTTTGTTCATAAAATTTGAGCTTCTTGTGCAATTTTCACTGTGTTGAAATAATCATAATGCATAACTATAATGGCACGTAAATATATTAAATTATGTGCAAAACAACTCTACGAGACTTAAAAGTAAAAAGTTTTGCAAAAGAATTAGGTTTACAATTCTTTTAACATGAAATTTAGGTTAGGTGTCCATACATGGAAAGTGGAAACAAATTTGGTGTGGAGTCTGGTTTTATTAATTGAGGCAAGTTTTCTACACTTGAGTTTTCTCTTAGTTAAACAGATTTTTAAAGTAGAATTCAATTAAGTCCAGTACTGGCAAGGATTGCATAAATTTTGACTCGTATCTTAATTCACGTAAATGCAAATCATCGTTGTAATTGCTACGAAACGTTGCTTGCCAGTCATGAATGAAAATTGTACATGAACCATTTTATGCTTATTTACGTAGACCAGATTTCTCATTTGGGTAACTAGATATTCTGGTTTTTCGTAAATATTCAATGTTAGAGCAAAAAAAATTTATGCCCACAATTATCACACTTATATTTATGCACTCTATGTATGAGAAATCTTTGGCAACTAACCTAAATTATTTTATATAATCATTTTTAAAACTACACATTATAACTATACCAACTAATTATATGTACTATCTTATATCTGCAATAGATCTTAAATACTAAAATACAGTTTAGTCTTAACTGATATACTACATATACATATTATCTTATTTACTAAAATATATGTTTACAATGTGTATACTATTAAATATACTATAGCTATGGATCTTATACTGAAATAACAACTAGTGTTAATCTATATACTTGATATATACTATTATGTATACTATATCTATAGGTCTCAATTAATAAAATATCCACTAATCTTAATCTATGTACTATATATTATACTACATTATATATACTATATCTTATATCTGTAATAGATCTTAAATACTAAAATACAGACTAGTCTTAACCAATATACTATATACCTATACTATTATACACACTAAAATATATATATAAAATGTAAATACTATCATGTATACAATATATATTGCTGTAAATCTTAAATACTAAAATATTAACTAGTGTTAACCTATATGCTATCTAATATATTACAATTACTACTTAACTATAATGTATAATACCTATATCTATAGGCCTTAAATACAAAACTATCAACTAATCTTAAACTGCGTACTATACATACCATCTTATATATACTATAGGTATAAATCTAAAATACTTAAGTACAAAGTAATCTTAACTTATAACTGATGCAAATCTCAAAATAAATTGTTTATTTTAACAGATTGCTGAAATTTTAGGTAATTGTTAATAATTTTAATTTTAGGCTTTGTATATATTGTGCGTGAACCAGTCCCAGCATTGCACAGCCGCAGACAATGCAAAAGCAGCTTTGCCACACCTCTTTCTTCCTTCTTTCTATGTTGAGTCCCTCGACTTGAGCCAGACGCGGTGCCCGCCACGACGCGCCCTTATGCCAGGATATCTTCCGTTTGTATCGACGAAGTCTCCCAGCCTGCAACTTTTTTTCCCTCCCGCGGCTCGCGTTTCTTAGCTATTATTTAACTGCTCCGCCGGACTCTCTCGAAATAGCGGCCGTTATCTGATAACCCTATTGACTAGCGTAGTCAAATGTATGTGTTTAAGCTCGCTCGCGTTAACACCGATTTAACATACTTTTCCATTTATGTGCACTTACCCGCTAAAAGCTGTTTGCACACCGAGCAACACGTCATTTACAAAAATTATCATACTTACTTCAAACCGCATCATTTTTGCTATATTTTCTCACTGTACGTATGGTTATCTGCGTGATTACGCTAGTTTTCCTTCTTTTTTTTCTTAACCTCACTTTGCAAATCCGATGATACTTACTGTAATGAGGTAGGATTTTTTAGATAACGTAAATTCAAGCCCTTTTTCTTGTGAAAATGATTGGTTTGAAAAAAATATTTGTGAAATGTGTTTTTAAAAATATATTAATGGAACCAAAACACTGAAGTTATATTAAATATTTGATTATCATCTTGTAAACGCTCTCTAATTCTGAATTAGCGTTTTTTTAATTTGTTTACATACAAAGTATCGAAAAACATTTGAATACAATATTGATGTTTTATGTGAAGTTAAATTCAAAAATAATTAATGAAGATTTTTTTCCACTCATATGAAGGCGGTATTTATTAAATATAGTATATTTCTACCTGCGTTGGAAAATCAAAACAAAACATATTGAAACATGTAAATACTCACAATAATAGTATTATGTTTTAAAAAGTTAAAACTTGTCAAATTTATTTTTATTTTCAATTAGGCAAATTGGAATAATGAATTTCATTTTAAGCTGTTCATTATTAATATATTTTGACATCGTTTTTCTTCTTAAGTAATTGTAATGATTTAATAATCTCTTAACTATGGGATCGACACTGAAAATATTTCAAACTCGCGCATCTTTTGATTGCCATTTCAAGTGTATGATCGATTTTAGAAATTCAGCTTTAAGACACTAATAATACAGCGGAATCAGGATTTATTGGAAGAAATTTATTTATATTTTGACATACGGCAATTGGTTCTTAATAGGTTAATGATATACAGGGTGTGGTGAAATCGACGCACCTTGTAAATCATAATATTCTTATCTAGAATTCAGACTGAAAACGTGATTAGGAAAATGATTTAATGATTAATTCATAATTTGGTCAAAACAATATTTTTTTGTGTCCAAGTTTTCAAGTGTCTTATACTTGACTGGAATTGATCAAACATCCGGACCAGTTGATTATACAAAACGAATAAATTAATACATTACGGCAATGCACATTTCAATTTTTTTTCTTGTTGTCATCTTCGTGATGATTCTTTAATTAAATATAAAACAATCAATTATATGTCGTCATCTATTCACGTCTTATTACCATAAGACACTTGCTTATTTCATTTGACGAATTCACAAGTCATTATATGTTCATTAACGCTCCAGCAGTGTTAACATACATTTATACCTGTTAACAAATTTTCTCTTTAAATAATTGATTAATGCTCGCTGGATGCGTTTACAATAAATTTTAATTAAAACCTATATATATTTGTCGTAACTGATATGATTATTTAACAAAAATGTGTTCAACTGTAAATATGACAAAAATAATACGGTAAAAATCGCAAAAACAATTTATTACAATTTAAATTATTTTAATGGATCGTATTTGGTATTTATATTGTTTCATTATTTTTAAATTTTAAAGAACCATTGGGAAATTTAAATTAAAATAAAATATATTTACAATGTATTATAATATCGATGCTCTTGTTGTTTTCAGGCAAAACAAAGTTATATTATAAAAAAAATCTCCATTAAACAAAGAAAACTAACAAAGAAAACTTGTACTAAAAAGACTTTAAATGTGCAACTTTTTTAGCTTATTTTTTGTGCCGCTTAGGAATATAATTAATATTATTTATAGAAAACCGTTTTTAAGTACAAAATGTAATGTAATTTGTTGTATTTTCCTCGTTTTTCAAAATTAAAATCAAGATCATCCCAAATTACCCAGATATTGATATTGTCCCAGGTGATCTTAAACCTGATTTTCTACCGAAATATTTAGTTCATATGAACGTCCATATTACCAACATTAAAGCTGTTTCTATTCGCCAATCAAACAATTTTTACTAATACTCAACTATTTTAGTTCGAAAAAATGAAGAATAAATTTCATCTAACAAAATCATCAAATGAAAACAATTTACGATGTATCAATTACTTGAAAATGTCAATCAATTTATTAATTGTCGTTTTTTCATTCAATTTTTGTGTATATTACATGCGAATCAAAAAGTATAAGAACTTACAAGAAATGTTTTTAATTAATGAAATTTCAAAAAGGGCGAAAAGATAAATAATTAAAACAACCGTTATGTTCTCCAGAAAGATTGATCGGTCCAACCATTGTTAGGTTTTCGTTGTTTAATGTTCGAACTGTTCCCTGGAATATGATCTAACCAGGCTTGGCCTCCATCATAATTGTGTAATCTATCAAGTTTTCACCGTCAGCATCCATGCTCCACATCTCAGTGTCAATCAATTGGTACAGATCAGAAGTTTTACACTGTGAATACTTCTCTATTATTTGATTGATCTCGCTCATGAAGAAGTGTACATATGGCATTACCGCGGGATCGGTGAGAGAAACGTCATGCCTTTCGAGACAAGAGTTGAATTCTGCAGATATGCCAGCAATCACGTGGTTCCGACCTTCAGAAATTGGCTGAAACCAACTAATGGCCCGAGAATTGGTTGTGACAGTTGGAGGATTGGTCAAAGGAAGACGTTCCAGGTGAAGTATATCCAGAAGGGTCCCGTACATGTCGTAAGATGTAATGAGTCGATTAGTATTGAGCTGCAGATTTTTTACAGCTTCTGGGTATTTGGCTTTCCACCAGTCTGGCAGAACCAGAGACATGATAGAAAGATTTTGTTCGATCATGTCTTGATAGCTTTCCATGATTAGACCCCATTTACAATCATGTATATCTCAATTATGTGCATATTAGGGTGGACGTTAGGTCAAAATCAAATTTTGATCGGGACACTCTTCTTATTGATCATTTGGAAGATATTTGAAAACATTTTAAGAAAATATATTGAATTTCGAAATTATTATATAGATTTGAAGAAAAAAATGATTAATGCAAAAGTGTTGCATTTTCGCATACATTTTAAATGGGAAATCTTAGGGCCAATGTGTCTCACTAGTACTCATCACTAGTCTTTGGGCTACTAGGGGAATTTTCGTAGTTTTTATGTAGAAAAAGATTATGGGGTGTCCCGATCAAAATTTGATTATGACCTATTTAACTTCCACCCTAGAGTAAATTTAAATTTTACATCTAAATCTAAGCATCTGGAATCTAATTGCAAGTAATTTTTATATTCTATTAAAACTGTCAAATAAACAAAGTAACCTCTTACAAATACACTGGAAGAAAAAAAATTGGAACATCCGGTTCGTATAAAAAGATTTCTAACTCATAACAATTTTTTTGTACTTAAAATCATGAAGCTTCAGCTTTAAAATGCTCTAGTTAAAAATGAAATTTGCTGTTTTTTATCCTCTAGGATACCCTATAACTTGAAAATCTTCTTTTTTCGTAGAGTTAGCTTTAAAACGCCATAACTTTCTTCAAAATTATTGGTAAGCTTGATTTTTTAGTAATTTCTTAAACTTTAAGAATCTGCAATAAAAACTTATACAATTGTGAGTTAGTAGGCACCATTAAACTTTTTTAAATTTGTTTATGGTTTAAAAGAGCGAGAATTAAACTTTAAATACAGATATTTTTAAATGTTGAAAAAATTTTGTAAATTAATTGAAAAAATTACTATTTCTTTTGTACGGTATTTTTTTATTGAACTTGTTGTCGCTTTACATTGTTTATAAACAGTTTTTAACGATTCAATTGTTTGTTTAAAAAATGGAACCCGTCTCAAATAAAAAGGTACGTATTAAACAACTGTTGTCATATGTCAATATTTGTTATTATGGTCAAAAATAAACAAAAAGATTAAAACTCAGTTTTCTTAACTGAAAAAATGTTATGAATTCTAAAAGTTGATTATGACATTAAAACAATTCAATTAAGTTATTTTTCCGCTTTGAATAACTCAATTTTGGCACGGAATAAAGTTAGGTTAAATGTTCACTTTAGTAGTAAGTATTTAAGTTTTTTTTGAAAAATAAAATCCATTTATAATATCTTACATGTCACTAATGCAAACTCGTCATCTAACGTAGAACTCTCTGTCAAATAGTTGAGCGTTTTACTAAATCTACAATTATTATCAAAATAAGTTATTTTGCAGCACAGGGTAAGTAATAATTTAAGCTACAAAAGAAAAATGATTTACTTAATACCACTCAAATCTCGTATCTTTCCAAAATGAATTCCAAGTATATTCGAGTTTGTGATTATCTTTCATATAATAATATCTATTCTTGTGATTAATAAATAATGCAGAATCAGTTGAATCGAATAGCCTAGGATCATAATTTGGGTTACAAGTAATTGTGATGTTGTCTCATATAAAACGCAGTTTTATGTCAGGATCTTTAGGATTGACATAAGATATTTGACAACCAGGTGTCAATAATTGATATGAAGGTTGGAAAACAAGAGCCCTTGTATCAATACCATTCAATAAATCTTGAAAACAAATTTAAATCATTATTACAAATCAAATATGATTATTCATAAGATTTGCATCGTATACTCATTTTAATTGTTTTCATATGTGCTCTATAAATGTCGAATTTTACCTTAGTTATCAGAATTTGTTATATTATCTGTAATAAAAAAGGTGTAGATCAAAATAACATGAATGAATCTGCAACCATATTTGGCTTTTAAAACAATTCTAAAATTTAATGAGGAAGTTTTACTCAATCTATTTTAATGAAAGTGATTCGGTTATACTGGCTGGAAAAATAATGCTTCTCATTGTTGAGGAAATAATTTATTATATAACTATAAAAAATTAAATTACTAAAACTAATTAATGGTTTGATTAAACGTATTTTACTTTATATATATATACTTTATAAAATATCATTTTTATGTAATTATTGTATTATGTCGATTAGATTTAATTGCACTGCAGCTGCATATACTATTTATATGAGCTTCAAAAATGCACATTTCCAGCTTTGAAACAGTCCTAGTAGGAATTGAGCTAAATTCGCATATGAGACCTAAGTGGGCATATGTAGATTCCACGTGGGGCTAATGTGGGTTTAAGCTGAATTTTAGCTGGGCCCCACATAGGTGTGTAACACTTGATCAATCCATGTCACATGCAGAGTACTCTGTCGGTAATTTAACATAGTTCTCTATTACAGCATAGATAGCGCAGTGAATAATTATTTTTTAAACATTTTTTTGAACATTTTTTAATTGTTAATTATATTTATTAAATTAATTAAGAATAAAATGATTCTCACAAAAGAGGTTTTATATTTACAAAAAAATTTATTAATTTCAAAAGTGGAATAGAATTATATTTATTTAAATGTCCCAATTATATTTTTTTAATGGTACACAATGTTTTAAATAAATGATTTAATAATTAAAAGATGTCACATTAAATAAAAAATAAATTTAGATGCACGGTTATACACGAAAAAAACTTTTGCGCGAGGCAATCGCGCGAACGACACCAACTATTAGCGTCCAAAAATTAGAAGATAAAAAATGACTCAGTAGCGTTACAATGCGAATGAATCGATCGCGTACACGACACATTCACATCGTAACGCTACTATGTTACTTTTTTTAACCTCTAATTTTTTGACATTAATGGTTCGCGTCGTTCGCGCAAATGCCTCGCGCATAAGTTTTTCCGTGTATGAAACGAGACATTAATTGAAATTTAGTTTGGACAACTGTACTTTATATATATCCCACAGGAAGCGTTGTTGTCAAAACAATAATGGACTCATATTTTCATCAGTCAAAAATTGAAATCTGGACGATTTCAAATTAAATTGAAACTTCATTATTCCGAAAGTTCTTATCATAAGATTGACATGTTTAGTTTCATGAAGTTTAGTCTATTTTCTTATTTTACATTTTCATTACATAAAATGTAATACAAATTTTATCGTTAGCATTTATATTTTCGTCACTATAATAATGATTTTATTTTAATAAAAAAAGTATCTTTAATTTAAATATTTTTAATTATTTTAAACCTATGGATTTTAGCGTTACATGCCCATATTGGCCTCACTTACAGCCCCACCTGGGTTCAATGTGGCCCCATCTGATTTTATGAGAGATGCTCCTATTTAGGTTAACCCAAGCAACACCCATATGATGCCCATATGGTAATATGAAATTATCCACTTTCATTCCTACTAGGGAAGGGAGGACATCACCCTGAAAATCGAATGTTCATTTATCGCATTTTTGAGACCCTTAAACTCTTAAAAATGTTCCTACAAAAACGGTATTTCAGCAAACTAAATTTTCAAGTAACTCACAAAACTAACAGAACTTTAAACGCGTTTTTAATTCGAAAAAAACATGTTTTGAATTGGCCTCCAGTTTTTCTTAGGATCTACTCAACCGATTTGACTTTTTTTTTAAACTGTAAAAATAAATTGTCTAAAACCTAACATAGCAATTTTTTGATATTTCCATTATTCAGTTTTTTATTAACATTTTAATAATATACCTTTATAATATGCAAAAATAAATGGACAGTTTATTTTATTTCTAATACTTAAAAAAAAATTCACGGGAAACGTTAAATTTTTTACCGCTCAGGGTGATTTCCCCCCTTACAAAATAAACAATCCTCAATTTATTTATAATTTTATAATAATTTGATTTTTGGTATAACTATATATGTAAAATACATTATATAGATACTAGATTTTGATGAAAGTTTACGAAATCAGCGTTAAATATAAAGAAATTAAAAATTTCCAGAAAGTTAAACTATTGGGCGACTAGCTCGATCACAAATTGTTAATAATTTATTAAATAATTAATTTTTTATGCATTACTAATTGTCTGTTATTTAACTCAAAAAAGTAACTGTCTGCAGTAGCCGAATCTGATTTAATATATAAATACAGAAGTTAAATAAAAAATATACTTTTTGGAGCGACTTTCGGGGTGGGGGGAG
>JABFPM010000420.1:0-15633 GCA_022817325.1 Idris sp. 1 HC-2018 | reverse complement strand
TTTGCCTCTGGACACCGTTTATTTGCTTCGCTCAGTTTCATTTAATTAGTACAATTGTTATGAAAAATATCGTATGCATCATGGAAGAGAAGCGTTTTACCCCCTTGGTGCACAGTATACTATTACACGCATATATAACTAGTTTTAAAAATCTTAATGAAGAAAAAAAGAAACTTAGTATCTAATTTAATTTTAGTCTAATTTTAACTAGTTATAATTTTTTTTTCTCATTGTTTCATTCATTTCCACTATTAAATAAAATTCAATCAGCGCCGAGCTTTTAAAATTTTCAAGACTTGTTTTACTTAATGTATAATGACAATTTTCAATGGCATTATTTTGCACTTATAACAAATAAAATAGCCAATAATTTTGATTTAAAAGTTTATTTATATTTAAAATTATATGCGATTAAACCAATTCAACTGAGTTATATGGTGCAGTTTAAAATTTCCCGAAAATAATATGATTATATTATTAAAATTCAAAATGCTTTACTTTTGAGAACTATTAACATTGCGAGCAAAAATATTAAGTACTAAAGAGAGAAGTTGGATGAAATTAAGTACTTATTTAGACAGACATCCAAAAAGCATAATGTAAAAGTTGATAATTACAGTCGTAGAGAAGAAATCGTCGCTTTCAACAGAAAAGAGTAGCTTGAAAAATAACTGCAGTACCCGATAGGCTCAGCAATAGTATACCTGTGCTGAAGTTGCTGGATCATGAGTACTTTATGAAACGCTCGATAATACCGCTGCTCATTGTTATATTGTGGGTTGATGTAATCTCTTCTTGTTTGTATATCGCATCAGCTATTTTAGTTTTCATCCGACGATATTAAAGTGGCATTTTCAGCGCTTGCAATATTCAGTTACACAAACTGTCTGGCAAAGTTAAAATGGAAAAGTCGACAAGCTTTTACTGGTACCCTCCACAATAATCGACATTTTCTTTTAGCAAGATTTCACTTTGGATGTATTTCATTTGATATTACATTATGTAAGAAACTAGTCAACAGACTTGTTGCATCGCTCAAAATACAAAATTTATGTGTTAAAAAGTTATAAATTTCATTATCCCTTTCACAACTAACTTGTTCATTATATCAAGTTACCTTACGTTTAACTAATTCAGTATAATGAATTCCCCCAGAATCAATTTTAACTTACCTAAATTGTCTTCAGGATAATTCAGTAATAGTAACAGTAATACCAGTCGACTTTTTTTCCAATCCAACATGTCGCCACGATCATGGATAGACCTTGAACAAAAAAAGAGCAGGCTTATGAAAAATTGTATAATATGAATTGGGTAATTAAAACAAAAAAATTTGAGTTGGAAATAATTAATTAAAGTGTTTAATGAATTATGATATTTCTCTGATCATTAATTCTCCGTAACAAACCCTGGTTCAGCGACTTAAAGCTTCTTCTCATTAGTAAAGCTTTCGGTAGGCCAACCGCAGGCATAATCTGGCAGCTTAAATAGTGCATTCGAATGCGCAATTGTGCACCTTAATTTGATCAATTTGCCTCGGTAAATCATTTTCATTTGAATTTTTGTTTCGAAAATTTGTCTTGCCAATGTCAATGCTTTGGTTCGTTCTTCATGAAGCTTTCACGAGGGCAAATAAACTCTTCTCAAGAAATAGTGACCTACGAGGAATTGCCTTGCCATCAAGCACACTATTATTCTTCACTAGTTTCGTGCCAAACATTGGTATACTGCTTTAATAGTGTTGCTCAAATGGGACTTTCAGCACCCTGTCAACATAAGTTTGCTACTACGGCTTAAACGAATCGCTTCTCGTTGATATTTTAATTAAACACCGTAGATATTTTTCACATAATTAATTGAAATTGATCGTTATTTTTTGAATTTTAGTAATTTTTTAGTTGAAAAATGATCAAA
This sequence comes from Idris sp. 1 HC-2018, assembly GCA_022817325.1. Classification (NCBI taxonomy): domain Eukaryota; kingdom Metazoa; phylum Arthropoda; class Insecta; order Hymenoptera; family Scelionidae; genus Idris; species Idris sp. 1 HC-2018. The sequence continues at coordinate 13,719 of JABFPM010000420.1, read as the reverse complement.
AACAGTTGACGTTTTAAATTTACAGTAAACAATATACCTTCAAACCTAGCTACTTTGGCAGTCTAAATCTGTAAAAGTATCTTTAGGAATATAATATTTAAATGCAATCAATTTATCGATTTCTCATTCGCTTCTTTTATAGCTATTTGCATTTACCGAAGTACGTACCAAAAATTCAAATTAAATTACCTGATTTTGTAATATCGCAATTGATATAAATTTTTGAAATAAGATTATAACGAGAGGGTAGTTGGAATGACTGCTAATTTCGAGTTGTAATACTAAGAACATTTAATTTAATGTTGTTAAACTTTGTGGATTTTCATTAATATTTTCAAGTATTTGTAATTATTAATTTTTTCGTTATCAAAATAAAATTGAATTTACTTATTTACCAATTATATAAAAACTTTTTTACATTAAAAATTCTGTTAACTAAATCTAATTTCGTTCAGAAATAAATATAAAAACATTCCTCGGTAAATTGAACCGATAACCACTTATTAAATGAATTAAATGTTATAAATACGTGAAAAAATTGCGCGCAAGATGAATCAATAAAATGTTATTTTCTTTTTCTTTCGAGTACACGCGGTTCCATTTGCATAATAATTTATCGAATAAAAATGTTGCGGCTTTATTGAGTGATTTAATATTGAAACGTTATGTTTATTATTAAACAGAATACAACGCAACCCTCAAATCGTCACTAAAAATGATAAAAAGTACGTCGCGGTTATGAAATTTTACAGAACACCACTTGTTTACTCCATTCCAATGCAATCGAAAAAATATGTTTTCGCATTTTGCCGCGATTAATTACCTGGAATTAATGACTTCACAATGAAGTCCGCATCTTTGCGCTCGACGCTTTTTTTCTTGCTTTTTTCCTTTTAAATGAAAGAAACGCATTATTTCATCGGTAAATAAGTAATACTCAGATTTACAAGTATTTGTGTTAAAATGGGATTGGTTGATTGACGTACTGTATTAACAGAAGTCCAGCGTCAATTGCATGACTTCGTCAATTCCATCATAAAGCAGAACTAATTAGATCTCATTGAACCAACATTCGTGCTGTACATTAAATACTTGTAAATCAAAGATATAATAAAACGGGTTCACTCAGACAAATAGTCCGTGGACAATAAAATGTTTTTCAACTTCTTTGCTATATACAAGTTGTGTATCAATTTTATCGTGTATAGAGCAATGTACTTTATGTTATTTATTATTATTACTTGAGCATCATCCAAAAAATGAAGAAACGTCATTTGTATAAGAAAAACTGCAATGTCTACTTCAAGTTGTTTTATTTTTGAATACAGATTTTAATTAATCACTTACTGTTGCTAATTACTATTTTGAACATGTTGGTCTTTAAAGAAAAACTTATAACAATGCAAATTAAAACAAAGGTGTTCTTTAGAATGTTTAAAAAAAACTTATTTTTAATTTTGATATATAACACCCCCTGCGATGATAGTTCATCTGAAAAGAACATTTTTCTTAAGTAACACCAGTCTAAAAAATTCAAATAATCGGTTTTTTCGCTTAAATGATCTTTTAGAGTGTCTAGAATAAGAAGCCATTAGTTTTATAACGTGAACAAATATATTTGCGGCTAGAGGTAAATATAATATTACCATAAAAAACTATTATCAAAACTTTAAACACATTTCTGAAGTCGGGCGAAAAAAATCTCGTTTCCGAATCAACGAATCAACTTACGGTTTTTTTTCTAGCCAATTTATATACATTAATCTATAGATTTTTTGCAACGTGTTAATCTTTTTTTAATTTTTGTTTTTATATCAAATTTTGGTCTAAAAATTTACTTTATTTAGACATGCGCCATTTTGTTTAAAATAAAAAATTCAAAAATCCGGCTCGTAGTTTTCTAGTATATTAGTCATACATCACTGTGAAATAGCCATTTAAATAGTGAAAAGGCGTGTAATTTGAAGTGGAAATCACCGAAGTTTTTTACTGTAGAAAATAAGTTTGCAAGTCAGATAACTCATTTTTTCATTTGAAACCACTCTGATAGGTTAAGACAACAAAAAATTTCTAAAGGACAATCAAATGAGCAACTTATTGAGCATTGATTTTTGGCAATTTTCGCGACTTCAGGCGTAAATTAAATAATTTCAATTGTTCTGTAAATCTTTATAGAGGCGTATAGTTTGCTTTAAGTCTCAGTAAAGGAAATACATACTGAAATTTTAATATTTTTCAGTAAAAAGTTAAATTATTGGCTGTTCATTAACATTCAAGTTTACGAAAAAAGCAAAAAATTAATAGATTGTTTTTAAATTATTTAGAAGCTTCTTTTAAACATTTCTAAAGAAGAAATTGTATTAATATTGGTTAAATAAAAGAAATTATCACATTGTACTTAAATAAATGATTAAATTGCTAAAATAAATAGGACAATGTTTATCCTGAGCCAGAAAGCAAGCTTTTTGGCCTATAGACTTGGATTTGTTCTTATTCTAGCGTAAGAATTCCGAATATGACTTTGAAAACCAAGTCTTAAATTTTTGTTGCATAGTGTTTTTGCCGAGTTCAGCTGGAAAGACCCATACACTTTTATTCATTCATATTTTATTTTTTAAGTTTAAATTTTTCAAATTTAATTTACTTCCATGTTGGTCATTTACTACATCTATCGTTCCATTAAACCCGAATCAAATATTCAGTTTAGAATTTTATATATACAGCCAGCACTAGCTGTCTTATTTTTTGCAGGTAAAAAACTTTCAAGTGACTGTTTTGAGCCTGTGACTGTTGTATAAATACACTGAATATTAATTTATAAAAACACTTTAATTGATAAGTTATATTAATGAACGAAAGTCTATTTTCAATCTAAAAAATTAAATTTTATTTAACACATATTTTTATTCGACTTATTAGATATAAAAAATCTTAATTATAAATACAATTTACACAATTTAAACGAAATAAATTAAATTTGTTAATTAACACTAAAATGGCCGGAGTTTTCAACTGCCTAGAACGGCTAGAGATAATCATTTTGACTGCCCATGAATACAACGTTATTTTTTGTAAAATTCTTGCATAAATTTCTTTTATTAATTGCAAAAGTTTAAAACATTATAATAAAACGAAAAAAAAGTTACCTTAATGTATATGTATATTCAATTTTTAATGATTTACAGTTAATTTTTTCCCGTTTTTATCAATATTATACCTATTTTCAATGACAACAATCAAAATGATTGTTCATGGCCATTGTAAGAGGAAATGAATTATCTTAAGTTGTAATCTATTTTATAGAGTGTTTAAACGGATTCTGAATTTTGAAAGAAAAAAAATTGAAAACACATCATAAGTTTAAGTTTTAAGGTATTTCTTACAAATTACTTAATATTTGAGCTAAACGTTTTTCAAGTTGTAAATAATTATACACGATTTTTTCCAGATTTTTTATCCGCTTACTTTTTGAGAAAATGTAAATTAAAGTTTCAATTTTTCTATATTGACGTATAAGTTAAATGGCGTCTTCTGTTAGCGTTCTGAACATATCTCTCAAATGTTTTAATGAGAATTACCCAAACTCTTGTTCTTAAAATTCATTATTATTTTAAATTAGTAATAATAAATCGAACACGAGTTTGTAAAAATTATTATTTTTTAATAAAAATTTTAACGAACACGTGTTTTAAAAAATAATTATTTATATATTGTATTTTTTCCATGTTCATAGAAAAAGAAAAAAAAATCTAAATGCTAAAAATTGTTAGAAAAATAATGTAATGTTAACACTTTCCCGGTGCAACGACTGCGCAGGCTGCCGCGCGCATGCTCACGCACAAGAGGCAACGTATGTGTGAGTGTTGAAGTTGACAGCTTGACAGTACCGTCTACATTAATGGTTCTAATTTGGGTGCAAGTTAAAAAACATGCAATTTTTTCAATATTTGTTTTCTCATTATATTTTAATGCTAAATAAGCATATTAATATTAAAATTAATTTTATTAACTACAAACGCATAATGTGAATTGAAAACTTTTTGATAAAAAACAATACATTATAATTTTTTGTTTATATATATATAGAATAACACTTATTACAAACATAACATTTATCTCTTACATTCTTAGTGACAAATATAATTGTTAAACAAGAACATTTATGAAAATGTAAACATATGATAGTTTTTAAAACAAGAAGATTGGCATAGCGGAATTTTGCATTCTCGGCATTGAAATGTTGTTCTGATACAGTTATTTTTATTACTATTACAGATGTCATTGTTTTGCAAAGAAAACTGTTTCTCAAAGAACCTTTTATAAGAACATGCTCATCAAATCCCGTCTTTTTGTTTGGCAAAACATTGCAGTTGTGTAACTTTTCGCGACTACACGAGGAATAATTTCCAATCAATTGAATTCCTAAATCTTTTCGGAATTGCAGTTGAGTAAAACCGTGAACTGTTTTCTAGAGTTGATTGGTGAGGTCATATATAATAAAACTATTTACGATGCGCATATTCATCAAAAAAAAAATATATTTCCATCATTTTTTGCAGTTGTGCCCGACTCGATAATATGCCCTCTTTTGATCACTTAAATCAACTCCACCCATATGCTCGTTATATCTTTGAATACTTTTTGGATAGTTTACTGAAATCACAGATCTCGCATTTTTGTCTCATCTTTGTTTTTTAATAACTTCATTGGAGCTATCAATTGTTGATAGAATGCAAACTGGTCTTTTGTCCTGCCATATAGTTGCTGTAAGTGGACTACTTTGCCGAGATGTGTGTTCTCCTCTATTTAACTTCAATTTTTTAACTTCTTTTAACTCATCAGGCCAACCTTGCCTATTTGCACAAATTGTACCACATGCATAAACTTTGTTTTTGTATAACTCTTGCATCAATTTTACTGACGTAAAAAAATTGTCAAAGAAGATGCAGTAATTCATATTAAAAAATGGTTCACTAAGGTTCAAAACAACTTGTTCGCCAAGTAAAAGATCATTATGTTTTGCTTCTTTTTTTCCTGAATACATGCTGCAATTTAAGACATAACCATTTTTGCTACATGCAATCACCCAACATTTAAAACCCCACTTGTTGGGCTTATTTAGCATGTATTGTTTCATGCAATTGCGACCTTTGTATGAAGCCATTGCTTCGTCCACAGATAAATTTTTTTCGGCTTTATAAAATTAGTGGTCAAATCGAGCAATGGCCTGACATTGTAAAATGGATCAAAGTCTGCACTGCCTTGTTTAGGCATTAAGTCTTCATTACTTAGATGCAAATATTGTTCTTTTTTTGCAATCTTTGATATGTCATACATCTGCGAATAATTGGACCTTCAAACAAATCACTTTTCTGAAAGTACATTGAAATTACAGGAAGTTTAACTAGACCCATCAAAATGTATATGCCTGCAAATGTTTATTCGATAAATTTCATAATTTTATAAACATGATTTTACATGAATTAATTTTAAATTATAAGAGTATAAGATTTGACCTATTAAAGCTTTTATTTCCTCGGGAGAAACCGGTTTCCATCTATTGTCTTTTTCATGTTTTCTTTGTTGACATGAAATTGCAAAGGCATTAGTTTGATCTGCAACAAGTTTATAAAAGTCTGGTCCTATCATTAGTTCAAAAAAAGCTAGAACACTACCGACGGGAAGATTATGACAAGGCCCACTCTCGTTATCATAAAAAGAATGAACTTCATGTTGAACTAATTTTTCTGTCCAAGATATCTATAATAAAGTAATAAATTTAGAGTTATTTTAAATATGTTTGTCGTGTAAGTTTTATCAAGTAAAATGTAAATTAAATATTACCATCGGTTCAAGATTTGCTTCACACTTTTTCTTTTCGTTTTTATTTTCAGTGCAACTATTTTTTCGAGAGGCCGAAACATTTTTCTTTTGATTACATTCTGAGTTATTTTGATCAAAGTCCAGTTTATTTTGTGCATCAATGTTTTGATTAGAATGTGTTTTTCGTGTTCTTGCGATTTTTTCACGGTTATCACATCTTTTTTAACAACTTGTCTTCTGAAATAACCATTTCATTGCTTTTTAATAATATCTGATTTTTTTTTTTTTGGTAAAATAAAATAACAAATAATAAGCATGAGTCACATAAAATATTTATATTACTACCTCTTTTGATTATTAATTTTTTTCGTATCCTGGCAGCAATTATTTTCATTAATCTTACAATTGTTTTCTATACAATCTGATTTAATTTGATTGGTACTTCTATTTTGTAATACTAAATTATCAACTATTCCACCTTTCAGACCCTTTTTATATTCTTTACATTTTCTTTATCAATTAATTGTTGCCTCAGTATAGTTGTCGTCTGAAATATATAATACATAAATAATTTATAATAAAAGTATTTTGAATAATTTAGTCATAAATTAGTATCTACAAAATACAATAAATAGAGATATTACCTTGTTTTGGGAATGATATCAGAAAGAGGAGTCAAATAATGTTAGTTTATTTTTTATTTCTTTATTTTTGCTGTTTCAGAAACCGAATGATGTTAGCCATTTTTCTTTTCCTAAACATTATAAAAATGTATGCTTATCAATACAAGTTACTATGAAATAAATATGATAAAAACAGTAGCCGGAATCAAATCTGTTGCAGTAATAAAATCATTGAGTATTTATTATGTAAATACAAGAAATATTTACCTATTAGTCGCATTCTCACAATATTTGTTTGAATCACAATTTTTATTAAACTCGTTTGATTTTTTTCGTCTTCCATTACTGTTTGTTTTTGTCTACGTCGTATAATTTTTTTAGGTTATATCAGCCAAAACACGGGGGGCTTATTTAGACGGTACTGCTGGCGCGCGACACGTCACTCACTCTAGCAAAAAAGAAATATACAATCATAAGCTGTTATGATTGGTCACAGACTTATGTGCGTGAGGCCGCCTCACTTATAGATAAATCGCGACGTTGCAGCCGGAGAGGGTTAAAAGATGACTGTCAGCATACTTTTTAAATTCATAACTAATCACCTTGTTGCAGCTTTTACAAACCATTTTGTTCTTTTTAATAACAACATCTTCGGGAAATTGTTCTAAACGTTTTTTTTAGCTTATTATCAATTTGTGATTCAACTTCGGATGCCATTTTGATCAATTTATTTGTAAATACTTGTATAATAGTATTGTATAAAAGTATTGAATTATTGCTTTCAATGAAAAATCATGTGTCAAATATTTGTTATTGTTATACACTCTTAGAAAACGTTAGAACAATTTGAATGTTGACCTGTCAAATTGAAATGTCATAAGTATCGACTTATTTTGACCTCGCAGCCAACTTCTCAATGTCTTGAATGGACGCTTTGGTTATAACCATTATATTCCAGAAATAATAATAGCGCTATATAAATAAAATTATTTCAAATGACCGCCATTAAATAACGCTTTTCTATAATTTCAAGGGACTTGTGTGTTGATGAATTTGAACAGTGTTTATAATGAAAGAGGTTAATGAATAAATTAATATGATCAAAATTAGACGCATGAATCTTGTCGACTGTGTCGCTCGGACTTCCTGCAATTGTGTTCGTTGCTAAAAAGTTCGGGTGACTAGAGCCATTTACTGAGTGCATTGTTGTTCGTGCATGAATGAATGGTTTAGAAGCAAAGTTGAATCTGTTTAATAAAATTCGATTGAATTAAAATATTTATTAATATTTTTGTTATGTGTATATATATAAAACGAGAGTCTGTCGGTGACCAGTGGAAATTGTTAACGACAGAGATGGCATAATTCAAAAGAAAAAACCAATCTACAAACGACGGAGAAAAGCCTTCTGCTGTTTTGGGCAATGATTCAAAAGCAGAAACAATCGAATCAAAATTTGATGAAAATATGACCAAAAGTGAAGAGGAACGACTGTTGAGGAGTCCAGAGGATAATACATTACATGACGGAATGATGGAAAATCCGACAAAGGCAACTACGAGCGGAAACCAAACTAAACTAGAGTACGCAAAGCTCCGATTTGAAAAAATCGAGTTTCAATCACAATCCGGTATATTATCTATTAAATTTATGTTCAAATTCTAAAGTATTGTTCCAGTATACGATAGTTGATACAACTAAAAGTAACGAGAGTGGCCAAAATTATAAGACAGTTACATTGTTTTCGATCTGCTAAAGGTGTGTCAGCAAATGAGCAAAGTCTCGGTAACAACGAGGAACAACAGGAAAAGAAAATCTCACAAACAAAATCGACAGACATCAGAGAGACAGTCATCGCAATTCAGCGGATGGTCAGAAAAAAGTGGAGACCGCTGCGTCAAATAAATCGACTGTAAAAAAATTAACAAATGATCCTGAGCTTCTCAATGCGGTTAGAACTCTAATGGACATTTCAGTTGAGACTCAGAAACAAGTTGACAGTGTGCTGCGTTATCAGCAGGTGAATAACGATATTTCTAAAAAACCTCGTATCTACGTAAATCGACCGTTTTGACGAGTGGTAATGGAGACATAAATAAAGATCAAATTGGAAGTTTAAAAATATACAATAATAATTTATTTAGTAAACATCGTAACAACAGTAAAAAAATAGTACGATAATTTTTCGTATTTTTGAAACTACTTTCGTAATTTTTTATATTTTTTGTTGTTTTTTAGTTTATAAAATTTTCCCATTCATAGTCATCGCCGGTACATGGCTATTTTTTTAAAATTAATTAAAAAAATTAAATAATTTAAAATATCACTAAAATGTGAGAGAGACAGAGAATTTCCTTTCGGCATCACCTTAAGAAATTGACATTGAAGATGCAAATAATAAAGATATTGAAAAGATAGAAAAGAATGAATTGGTAAAATCGAAAAGCGAAAAGAACATATTAACAAAAAATGATCAATAGAATAACGACAGTATAGAAACAGAAAAAACAAATGTAGAAACAAATAAAATTGAGAAAATTGAAAACATAGAAAAATCAGATATATACGAAACGAAAGTTGAACCAACAATCTCATAAATTGACACGACAGTTATCGACAGGAAAATGACTAAAATTGACGAGTTATCAGATACAGAATTAACGACCAACGAAAATCCATTATCAGACGATTATTATAAATTTGTCAAAACTAACAGTGCCATGCTCTGGCACATGAGAATGGGTCATATATCATTAGTTTACCTTCGTAAATTACAGAAAATTTGAAAGGATAATAAAGAACTACAAAAGATAGATTTTAATGACTGTATATTAGAGTGTGAAGTTTGCGCATTAACGAAATTACATAAAAGTCCTTTCAAAAATGGCAGAACACGAGCGTCACTACCGTTAGAAAATAAACAAAATTTCTACTTGAGGACAGGCCGGGTAATTGAATTTACTGGTGGGTATACCGTCGAAATTCTGAAACGAGAGGGAATCGAGAGCCAGCTGGCATGTCCTGACATCCCTCAACACAACGGTGTTGCAAAAAGATTCAGACCATACAAAAAGAGTTAGAGCTTTCATTTTTGACTCGAAGTTACCAATGAATATGTGGGATTTAGCTTTGAGAGCTGCGGTTAACACATATAACAGAACTTCGCACAAGTCTTACAATTTTGAAACACCTTTAGCTAAGTTTGCACCATAATATCATTATGATATCAAACAAAATTAAAATATTCGGGTGTATGGCCTATTGGGCTATTACTCGAAAGTCAGATTTGTTTTCTGCGAAAACAGATAAGTTTTCTGCGAAAGCGATTTGAGAAGTGATGGTAAGTCACACGCCATCAGGGTATATTTTCTTAAATCCTGACAGTATATAATTTTTCGAGTCGCGTAACGTGCGTTTCAACAAGAATTATGTTTATGACGATAAATTTCTACAAGACGTAATACAGCACTGGCCGATTATGATAGAACATATTGATTTAATTAAATGGTTAACCAAAGAAGTTTCAGAAGAAAACGAAAGTTCAGGAACAAACGAGACATTAGAAACAAATGAGAGTCCAAACAAAAAAGAACTATTAAGAACGGAGGGAGAGAAAGGAAAGAAAAGAGGTAGACCACGTAAAAGAAAACTATCTACAGAAAACGAGAGTAACATACCTGAAAAATTAATGAAACAAACGACTGGAAGTAGAAAGCCTTATGCCACACGCAGTAGAAAACTTTTAGGCTGTAAATTCAAAAGGAAAATCGATTGGTTGAAAGTTATAAACGAAGAACTTGGTGCTATGGTAAAGGATGAGATGTGGACTCTGGTGGATAAACCAGCAGTAGATAAAAATGGAAAAACACCAAACATCGTAGACTTGAAGTTGGTCTTCAAACGAAAATTACAAAATACAAAATATAAGGCACGTTTAGTAGTAAGAGGGTTCAAAGACAAAAAGAATTACGAATTAAAAGAAACATTTGCGCTAGTTTTGAGATTGACATTAGTTCGAGCGATTCTGGCTATAATAAACTTCTACCATTTGGAAGCCATGCAGTTAGACGTAAAGACAGCGTTTTTGAATAGTGAAATTAAAGATGAGATTTATTTAGAAACCCCCTTGAAGGTGCTAACTTTTCAAGCAATTTAATAAAAACAAAGGTGTACAAAATGGAGAAGGGCACTATATGGGTTGAAAGTCAGTCCACATTGTTGAAATGAAAAATTTACGACAGTTGTAAATTCCTTAAGGTTAGTTAATGATAACAACGATCCGTGTTTGTTTACCTGGAAATCTGAAAAAAAAATAATAAACTTAATAATTTATGTTGACGACATGTTATTAGCCGGTAAAAACCATAAGAAACTGACTGACATAAAGCTGAAAATGATGGAGGCATTTGAAATGTCTGATTTAGGAGAGCCAAAGCAATTTTTAAGCATGAACATTAAGCGAAACAGAGAGACCGAAACGATGACCGTAAAACAAGAAGATTATATTGAAATTTTTTTTGATAAATTTGGGTTTGATAAAACAAACTCAAAAAACACTCCAATGATAACACGACAGTCCAATAATCGGGAAAGACGAGATAGGGAACAAGAAAACGAGTATGACAAGTCAGAAACGAGTGTCGAGCCTATAAATGTCCCTTACAGAGAAATGCTTGGTAGTTTATTATATCTGGCTAGATCAACCAGACAAGATATTTCTTATGCGCTTAACATATTAAGTAGACACCAAATGAATCCAACCAAGAACAAATGGAAAATGATGCAACGAGTGTTTTAATTTTTAAAGGGTACGGTAACGTTAAGTTTAATTTATCAAGGGAGACGCTACGATATGTTAGCATACACAGATTTGAGTTTTGCCAACTGTAAGGGCTCAAAATCAGTGGATATATTATACGACTATACGGTGACACAAAAGCGTGGAGAACTAACAAACAGAACTACATGGCACTTTCCACATGTGAAGATGAATTTATAGCAATGAGTCAAGGCTGTCAAGAGATGATTTCAATTAATAAATCTTTATCACGAGTGTTAGATCAAAATTTTCTGTCTGTGATTCTCAAATGCGATAATCAAGCAGCAATTGTCAGTAGTAATACTAATGGTGGAAATAAATTACGTCGCATGACCGAAATCCATGCAGATTATGTTCGAGAGTGTGTAAATTTAAATCAAGTTGTTGTCGAGTGGATCTGTTCCAAAGAGAAGTTAGCAGACATTACGACAAAACCCCTTCCTTTCGAGTTGCACTATAGATTGAAAAATAAGATATTAATTATCGACTGGTAGTAATTAGAACATAGATTGTTTGCAACAGTTTTATTATTTATATTAAATATGTTTACGACCGTGTGATTAATTTAATGATTATTTACTAATACTCAAATTGATTTCAGACGATCGAGTCTCTAAGCAAAAAGAATAAATGACCGTATTCATGAATGACCATACACGACAGTGCCTAAAGAAATTGTCAAAATTGAATATTTAATGAACAACAGATATAAACAGTCAAGCAGTAAAATTATAAACACGACTGAATGTTTAATTTACGACTGTTATGTTTAGTTTGGAATAAATTAGAATAATATAATATTTTATTATAAGAACAAATCAAAGCCTGATATTGTATTTAGTTTAATCAATAGATTTGTGTACTTCGATACAAAATTTCATATGTTTCGTTGCAAATGTTATTTTCGTATTTAAATTGTTTTAATCTCGACTTTTACGTTTACAAAAAAATATTTTGTATCGTAATTTATTTGCTAGGGTATCTGATACAAATTAATTTACAGCTGAAAATTTAATTTAATTATGAATATACAAAGACTCCAATTGAAATTATTAGTAAATAAATATTAAGAAAAATAAATTATTACTAACTAAAAAATTTTGTCTTCTTGAGTTAGTAAAAATTGGTTTACCTCAACGATTCTTTTATGCAGCGTTCCACGTATGGAAGTTTATTTAGGGTTGCCATATCAATTTTACCTCCACAAGTCTTCCACATTTCATTGATTTCTGCTCTTGCTTTATCCTGAGCAAAAAAATATATTTTATTTTATTATCTAAAATACATAAAATCAATCAAATTTTAATTGTGTAGCACAATTACTTGAACATCTTCATATTCTGCAAATGATTGTATAAGAAAAACGAGACCCATGGCAGAGGTGTCATGTCCCTGAAAAATTGTGAAGAAAGAAATTTTTTAATAAACATTTCTTTTGATAATGTTCAATTTATTTACTGATCATTTTTTATTATCTTTGTTCTCTTAAGGTTTTCCTACCGTAGCAAACTAATTAAAATGACAACCGAAACAATATTTTTAATTAAAATAATAAATATGCAATTCCAAGTTTTTAAAATAACTAATTTAAGAGTATACAATTTTTTATGGTACAAACATAATTCAAACATTTTGTTTTAAATAAAAAGTTATCTAATTATTGTGTATTTGACTAATTTTTTGATGCATTGATAATATGTTCGAAATGTCAAATTACAAATGTAACACATTATTTTCAAATATTAATAAAATATTTTCATTTTTACACAGAATTTAATTAATTTTATCGTCAATTAATAAATAAAGTTTAATAGTGATATTTGAAAATGCAATATAATGCTGTTTTTTACAAGTTTAGTGACCCGAAAAAAGGATTATCTGTCAATCCGCCATATTCAATGATTTTTGGCTGACAATGATTTAATAATAGTAAATAATTCAGCAGAATTATTGTTAACACTAGAATCCCGGAACGCATCAAATCAGTGCATTTCGATTTTGTTTTCATTGCTATTTTTTTTAGATTTGATATAAAATATTTTCCTTTGGTGACTTTTATTAATTTTTTATGTACTTTAAGATGGCATAATAAGTTTTTTTAATTTATTGCGTTGTTTAAAAAAAAACTTTTCTACCTATAAGTACGGATGCACTAATTTGATTATTTTAGAGACGACATATTTTATCGTTATTTTTTAATAAAACAAAACATAATTTATAAGTAATATGAATAAAAATTCACCTATTAAGGATTTTTAACCCTTTAATGCCTGTTGTATCATATATGATACAATAACTTTTAATTGATGTTACGCATTAATTACAAACTAATTTTAACATTCACTTTGATATAAGTATTTTTTGTTATAATTGTAAGTCATATCCTATTTATAAAAATTTCTTCAAATTATAAAAATATGCAATGTTTTTCTATGCAAAATCACGTCATAACAC
>JABFPM010000419.1:0-29378 GCA_022817325.1 Idris sp. 1 HC-2018 | reverse complement strand
GTTGCACGCATGTAACACGTATGTACAACATGCATGTAACATGCAAGATTAACACGCATGCTACATAATGTGTGTTGCACATGTGTTAAGTCATGCATGTCACACGTATATTCCATGCGTGTAACATACATGTTATAAATATACATGTATAGCATGCGTGTAACACGCATGTTTTTTTCACGGGGTTCACTGTGTCTCATGCGCGTTTGAATATCGAATATTAAATTTATAGCATTAGTTTACATTGAGATATATTCAAAGTTAAAACGTCATTTGAATATATTGTGTTAACTCGAATTTAATATGTACGGCATGACAGATTTTCTCATTTTTTTAATTCAAAACTGTCAAATAAGCTTTTGAAACTGTAGCTACAAAATAGTGGATGCAGATTTATAAAATAATATTTTATTTATTAAAATTTTTTTTTTAATTTATTAAACACATAAATGTTTTTGTTTTTAGAACAACTTGTTTTTCCCAGATTTATCTTTTTCTTGTTTTTCATTGCAAAATCTCTATTATTGAAGCAAAACACATACGTCCTATCTGACAGAAGATTAGTGGCCAGTAAAAGGAAACTTTCTTTAGAATTTCTTGATTTCTATATTATTGTACCTTTTATCAAGAGCGTCATTTAAACATAATGTATAATGGATTTCTACTATTAAACTGTTTTTTTAAAATTTTGTCAACTGATTCGAAAAAAAGAAACAAATAAACCGTTCAAAATTACATTCCAAAGTGGAGATTTTTTATATATATATTTTTCACAATGTATTACTACCCCAGAAAGTTTCACCCTGGATAAACATGCTATCCATCAACAATTCAATAGAAATTCTTCAATTTCATCCTATTTAATTTAAAACAAATTCCATTTTGCTTGAAAAGTTGTAGAAACCATTCAGCTTGACCCCTTTTCAATTTTCTTCTAAGATTAAATGTCCCCCTTGTAATCCGAAAAATACGAAGCTCATTAAAACAATCAATTCTCCTCTCTCGCAACAGAATAAAAAAACGAGGAAAACATTTGGCCGGATTTCACATCTGCTTCGCCAATTATTACCGTCATTTCATCTTGTCCCGTTTGATAGCGACCCCTGTAATTTAGAGTGGACAAGTCGAATACATCCCCGTCATTATCTTTCATCGGCTTGAATTTTACGAGCAGCGATCTGTGCGATTTACGGTCCGCTGCAGTCGTAAAAGCGTTCCATCAAAGCCATCGCTCGGCTCGATCTATGATAATCAAGCTTTAAACTGTGTGTGACAAAAATAAAAAAAGTCCTTGAATGGTCTGAAAAATGACACAGAAGGCTTTCTTTAATGAAAATCTAAATGAAAACGTTTACGGTCAATCGAACAAAAACTTGAACACACGTACTGATTTTACATCCAAATGCACCGGCTGCTGCAGACGTCGTCTGTTCACACAGTGACGGACCTAATGTTGGTGGCGCACTTCTACAAGTGCTTTCCTTTGAAGTAGTACACTCGTTTCTGAGCCGCTGCTTTTCTAACGACTATTCTCTATACTACATTGTATTGTGTCAGTGGACTGCACACACAAAGTAACAACACTGCTTTACAATGTTGGATTACCGAGCACTTAATTACACGGAGTAGTCATGTGTCACATTTGACAGGACACGCTGTCATGTTTCTTAAACATTTCGAGAAGTGTATACACATATTTGTGTATGAATATAAAGATCAAACTAGAGGACTGGCGAAATTAACAATTTGTCACGAAAAGCTAAGATCATTTTAGGTCCTTTTTGTTTGGTTTTTATCCTCCAAGCTTTAACGAACGATGAAACGACGTAGAAAAAATTAGGCTTGCAAAAAAAAATGCACGAGTATTTGCGACGGCTATTTGATCGAATTAAAGTAAATTTTCATGTAATTGAAATTCGGGGGTGTTTTGTGTTGCTGAGAGTCGCGTGAAATGTGTTAAATGTTTCGAAGATAATTGCAACGGCCGCACTAAGTTGAATGGGAATGTAACAAACCAAAGTTCCGACGAATAGTAAGGTTATTATCGTATTAACAACGGATGCTGGTCGGAGAAATCGAAGACTCGCCAAATAATGTTTTTGAAGGAATTGCAATAGCTGCGAATCGCAAAAGGAAATAAAATGAATGTGCAGTTTATTGGAATTCGGCACAAGCGAGTCTTGATTTGGTTTTGAAATTTATTTTGATTTTTATGTCAAATATTAAATGTAATAAATTAATTTCTAAAACAAATAAATGTATTACATAATTTTTATTTTATATTGCACATTTTTTTCAAATTAAATATATTAAGAGGTTCAATATAATTTACAAATACTGATTACATTTTAATAACTTTTTTTATCAAAAAGACTAATAACTTTTGCGTCACATTTATATTCTTTTAGCAATTTATATTTAATTAATCCTTATTTTTTTAATTGCAAATAAATCGAAAACAATAAATATCAGACTGTCACATAATCCATAGAAAAAAGAATACAACTTTTGTGTTATTATAAAATTGCATATTATTATCTATGTGAAATTGTTTCAGCTGCATGTAGGAACTCGTTTCAAGCGTTTTGCATGAAAATTTAGCAAACTTTCAGTTGGTGGTCCTCAAATATATTTTTAATATCACTTTTCAGATTTGTGTTACATTGTGAACATATCTGAGAGTTAATTTGCATATATTTGAGATCAAAACAACTGATCAGTATGTTAGTTTTATTGATGTAAGCTAATGTCATGAAATCGTAGGGCGAGTCTACCCACTCTTTATAACGTTTAAATAAACCATGATATTATATTTGTATTAATTTGTTATGTAAATATAATAATTTTAACTATATTTAACTGTATTTTTTATATTTACATTGATATATTTACAGTTAATGAAATAATGTGATCAATAATTGTTAACATGTGTTAATCGAATAAAATTATTATTTTCGCTTAGATGTTAATAAAAAAGTCACTATTAAATAAAATTCATTACTTTTTTCGTATAAAATTAGTTAAAAAATTGACTAAAAAATATTTGTTATGCTTAATTGCAGTAAAATATGATTATTTATATTATTAAAAGTCAATGGATTGACATGCCCTATGCAGTGAATTTGTCAACAGTTTTACATGAATACATAAAAAAAGAAATATAAATAATTTTTAAAAGAATGTTTACAAAGGGGTAAGTCTTGTAAAAAAAGATAAGGACAATTGAAAATTACCATCATGTTTTTAAGAAATATACTATTTGAAAGTTTAACAACTAGAAAAATTAATAAACTCGCCCCGTTTAACGGTACTACTAATTTTGCCAGTTTTTGTACCTGGCAGTGCGAATGAAGAATATTTATGTAATATAAACTAAAATTAATATATTTAAAAAAAATAATAAACATTTTTGCTATTAATATAAATATAGTTAAAAAATGTTGATCCATATACTTTCCGAATAACTGATTCGAAATAAGACGATGAAAAGCAAAAGAAAAATATGCGCACTGTTGTACATTATCATTATGTAAAATGAATGGAATCGTTGAATGAATATTTTAAAATAAATGTATATAAAAATATTAAAGAAACTTTTGTTTTCTCATGCAAATTATATTTTTCCATCGAAGCAATGAAGCTTACATAGGAAAAACCTATTCAATTAATTAACCTTATTGTGCTAACTTTTCAGTTCATTATTTGTTAACAATACCACTACCCGGAGAAAAAAAAGGTGATCATAAAAAGTATTAACACTGATTATGATTTTAAAACGTAAGGTAGCTGCTGAGGAATTTTAATAGCAGTGATAGTACTTTTGAGAAACATGATAAATACAAAATGTAACGTGTTGTTCAAAAATTCAAACAATATTCTGAAAAGAATTATCACTGGTAGTACATTTTCTCAGCAGTTGCCTTATGCATTGAAATCATAATTAGTATTATTACATTTTATGATAACTTTTTTCTCCGTGTAAGGAATACAGAATTTTTCAAAACTATTTTTATTATCCATGTAATAATTACAAAACGTACAGCAATCGATTGAAAAAAAAGCTAGAGCAAAGTATCCTCGCTTCTCGATATTCTGCGCAATTAGCAAATTACTCTCAGCACGAGAATTAGCCAATGCTAATATCCTGTCGATGCGCGATTTAACACTAACGGTGATTGCGTTACACAAAGTATAATGATTAGCATGTTGATCTTCGTTTGATGATCAACGCCGGAGTAACAGACTAACATTCAACGAAAGTCAAACACAAGCGTGTTTCGCGCTCAGATTCTAACGAATGTACTGTAATAACCGCAGTTCTGTCATCAGCGCAAACGTTACCGCCAATCCAAAGCTCATTTCTCGTTATCTGCAACGTGCATCCCTCTGGCAAAACATAAGCTGCTAATTTCTTTCTGTGTGTGTTATTTTTTTCCTTCCATCTTCTTTTCTCTTTATTTTTACAATTGTAATACAAATAAACGTGTGCAATGATTATTTTTATTTCCACTGTATTGTAAGAGCTGACCCGTAAACTCTCACGGTTGACGGGCAGACGCATGTTCGCTTGAAAATTTGTGCGCGAAAAGAAAAGACGGTCCTTTTGGATGCTCTTGAATTTCATCCAAGGCAAACGAGCATGATGAGAATCACTCGTTGCGCAGATAACAAGAGCAGCTGCTCGTTGTATATTTCGTTTCTCCTCGATATATCTGTCTTATTCTTGTGTCTCTCTGTAGCAGTTACGCTTTTTCGTCGTCGAGTTTTCCCAGCCTTTCTTTCTTGCTCGCGAATAACGAGAAAGACAACTCGCTTTCATCGTGACAACAACGTCGGGCAATTTTCTTTTACAAGATACTTGTACTCGCGGTCCGCAACTACATTGTTATCCGGTGCACTGGACCACCAACTGCTTTCCTCCTTTTTTGTCCTCTTTCATTCGGCATAAAACTTCTTGACGATTAAGCGAAAACGCAAGCGGAATGTTCATTAGCGAAATGAAATCGCACGGTATTGGAAGCGGCACCCGAAATTAATCGCAAACGCGTGCAATTTGTTAAGCGACCGCGCGCTTTCAGGCCCGGATGTGTAATGGGTACTTATTAAACGGCGGGGGTCGGCAAATAATTCTGCTGGCAAATTCCTTTTATGAGCGTCGCTGCCAGATGAAGTCTTAGTCTAATTTATACGCTGGCACTTACATCTGTAATTATATTCGTGTAGAATTAACCATGAAAATTCCGTCAAAATAATGTTTCTTTTTTGCTCTTCTTTTAATTTTTATTTCGAACAAATTTTAAAGGGCAATGATAATAATCGAGAGGTATTTTTCAAATTCGGAAGGAATGTACTATTTTACGAGTATAGTTTTAATGCACACATTAATATCGTGCAGTATATTTAACAAAAGTTTGGTAAACTTTTTAGTTTGTCTGGTTTTGTTTAAATAAATTCTTTCTTGTTGTAAAATACACATATACAATTGTCAGTGTTTTAATTTAGATTATACACTGTATCTGTGCTTCGATAAATTGACATTTTGAATTGGAATTGAAAGATCATTTTTCTTTAACTCACTATTTTAAAAAATTGTTTTTTGATTTTTTAAATACCAAAATATGAAAAATATTTTTTTTCATTATGCAGAATGATGGCAAATGTAGACAATTTGATATATTATTAACAAATTAATTTTTGTTTATAAATAAATCAATTATTGCAAAAAACGATTTTTTCATTTTCTTCCACATTTTGATGTATTAAATACATCTTTAAAACAATTTTTGTACAAAAAACATCTTTTTTAATGGCTTGGTCGGAAATGAGTTAATAAATATTACAATCAAATTTTGCCACGTAGTAATTTTCACCAGCATGGAGACAAACGGGTTCATACTTGGCTCGAGGAGTTAATATCAATTGTTAACTTCTAGTCTAAGCCAAGGCTCGCCCACACTTGGCCCAATCTTGACTGAATTTCAAATGTTCAAAACTAAGATTTTAATTAATGAATAAATTATTTTTAAAAAAAAAAATAATATATTTGATGCGAAAGAACTGATTCATGAAAAACTGCAATCTTGATTGTTTTCATTCTTTTTGCTTGAAAAATTGTATATTTAAAAAAGACTAAGTTCTAGGAAACGACGATTTGTAATTTTTTAATTAAATTTTATTACATTACATTTTAAATGAATTAAATTATTTGTTAAAATTATTATTAATCTAAAACACTAAAAATCTACCGTAAAGTTTAAATTGGTTTAAATTTCCAGGTAATTCCAAAAAAAATTAATCAGGAAATGTCTGGAAGTTTGCAACGGAAATTTCCTGTGTTTTTCAGCTAAATGCATATCATTTCAATCTAGATTTCTCTGGAATGCTGAAAATATTGAATTTTAACCAGGATATTCCTAGAATATTCACTGAAATAAATCAATCTGGAATAAAAGAATTTTATAATAACAGCCAACTGTTATTAAATGCTGCTACTTTGAAGTAAATTTCCGTTTGAAAATGAGTCCAAAATATTTTTCGAATCCTTTTGAGAGCTCCATTATTTAAGTTTCAATTATTCTTTTAAAGTAAAACTACCGTAAACGTCAAATATCAATTGGCATATTTTTTTAACTGTCAATTGTTTAAACGTCAAAAGTTGTTCATTTTTTTAGAACTTTAAAAGAGTGCAAACAAGACAAGAGAAAATATGTCAGTGTAAGTGGTTCTGATGAAATTTTGTTATTGAACTCAGAAGTTTATTAAAATAATCTAATTAAAGGCAGGTTCAAATGTATTTTACCATTCTAATGGAAAATATTTAAAACTAAACTTTTTAAATTACTATTCCATTTTTTTATTGTGATTTTGAATGATACTAATAAAAATGTGAACTTTTCAGGTGCATGTTTGAAGACTAGAAAAAAGTAACCACAAATATATCAAAATAATTGTAAAGTTGAAAAAATATATAGATTGTTTTCAAAATTTTAAAATTTGCTTTTACAATGAGAAATACAAATTTTCCACTGAGACAAACGAAATGTGATTTAAAAATTTAATGAGATTTGTTGTATCTATTTATTGAAAAAGTTATACGCACAGTAAGAAGTTTCAAAAGAGATTAAAGAGTAAAAGAGCTCAAATGAATTTGAAAGAACTCTTAGAGAAGTAAAAAAAATCAAAATGCGGCTGAAAAGGTTAAAAAAAGTTGCAATAAAATTCAGTAAATACAAATCAATCTTCTTTCAGTTTTAAAAGTGTAAAATTTATGTAAATTTTACATTTTGTAAAGAAAAAGTTGAAAGTATCAATTTTGCTTCATTTTCTAGTTTTATTTCAAACTTTAAAATTTTTTTAAAATTACATCATAAAAATAATTAAAATACATTACAAAATAAACAAAAATTAAAAGAGCATTAAAATAAATAGTACACAATATGGCTAAAGAAACCAAAATTAATTCCAGACAGTTAATAAGTAAGTAATTCTAGGTGAATCCAGAAATGATCATATTAACATATTAATCCAGACAATTCTTTATATAAAATTATAAATCATTTTCCATACAATTCCAGAAAAATTTAAAATTCCAGGTTAATCTAAATAATTTGAACCCTGAATATTCCCTAAAAATCCAATATTCCATAGAAATTTTTTTTAGCATTTCAGAGAAATCCAGATTGAAATTATACGCATTTATCTGGAAAACACAGGAAAGGTCCATTCTAAATTCCAGACATTTCCAGATTAATTATTTTTGGAATTATCTGGAAGTTTAACCAGGGTAGACAGAAAATATTGTACAGTAATAGATAAAACATTCATAGCACAAAAAAATGAACATTATTATTATAATTATTAATAAAAAAAAATAAATAAATAAATAAATAATGCTGTACAATTGAGGGGTAAAACCACTCTAGAATTCTTCAAAAATCAATTTTTTTATAGACTTAGAAGATATTTTGAAAATTGTAGAATATGGGGCCAAAGAGTTTTTACCTGTAAAAATTTTTTTTCTTTGAAATTTCGGAGCATCTCTCCTTCAGCGCATCGAACCGCTCCGAAACGACTATTTTCGTAAGATATTACTATTTGGCGTGTCATACCAGCTCTGGTCCGACCGATGTTGGGGACGGTTGGCCAACCGTCGGAAGTTATGGGCCAAGTGTAGCCCTATGGTCATTTGCTACGTGGGTACAATTTATTTACCATGCATAATATTTTATATGACATTACTATGTAGAAATATTTCAATATATTTAATAACGTGATTTATTATTTTGTTTCTAATGCAAAATTGTTATAAACATTAAGAATCCTCAACAAAATGTTGAACTTGTCTTTTTTCAATTTCTACCAGGGTCGTTTAAATAATGATAGCAATCGTTCTCGAGTTCGCAACTGAGTTTCATTAAAAATGGAGAGAAACTTTTTGCTTCGATGGCGTTAAAGGGTCTTGAATTTAGTTTGAGAAAGTTACGAAAATTATTGTGTAATTCGAATATAATTTTCTGTTATTATAGTCACGTGAATAACCGGTTTATGCAACAACCCCACAAATATAATTCACGTAACATGTAAATAGAAGGGTCATTTTGTAGCAAATTTACAAAATATAGATTTTAAATTTACAATTCAATTATTGTTTAACATTTAATTGTTTGTACAAAAATTGCCAATAAATTTTTTAAGATGAAAAATGAAAATTTATTAAACAGACGTTTAATTAACTCAGAATTTGATGTAGATATTCATTGATAATTAAAAATTTGAAAAAAGTAATTGCTATTTATTTCATTCTCGATAAACTTGTGAAAAGATTTCCCCACAGTGATGGATATATCACTACACTGTCAACCTTATTTATCTTGTAATTCAAACGGCCAGCTTTTGCTAAGATCTTGACGGCAAAAGATATCAAGCTCATTTTCATTTCAGCTGTTCTCGATTTCCTCATCTCCGTTAGCCCATTTCACATCTTTTTCGCTGACATTACGAAATATTCACAATTCTGAATGCAGCATTCTGCGCTTTATCGCAAAAGGCAACCGCGATGCTGAATGAACAGCATTGCGACGACTAATTGAAAGCAGACCTTATTGTGTTGCAATAAGATTTCACTTATTTAACTAAAATTTATGATTATGTGTGCTCCTTTGAAGTGTTCATTTTAATATTATTTATCATAGCATTGATATAGCTCAATATACAACAATTCTCAACAATTTCTTTGTGCTCGAATTTAATCAAACTTTTTATTACCACCAAAATACATCAGATATTTAATAATTTTCCAAGAACTCTATTTTAATTAAAGTTACTTATTCGATACGATATAATTAATGTCTATATATTCAAGTACGGTATTGCATTTAAAGAAATGCAACGGTATTGCATTAATAAGAAATTTCGGAACAGCAGAAAGGGGAAAGCAATTTGATTATGATCTTGTTGCATAAGTCGAAGCGTGAAATTCCGTCGTCTTCAACTTGAAAGAAACGCCGGCTTCTTGGATCTAATCACCGACCGGCTGGTCGCTTACTTCGAGTTTGCCTTTTAGGCTTGCTACTTTGCCTTTTAAGATCCAATTGGTATTCCGAAGGTGCAAGAGCCCTTGTATTTGTAACATCTGTAGCGATTTAATCCCACGAGTTTTCAGCAGACCTTGAGTTTGTCTGACCCACGCAACTCTTATCGAACAGCAGCTGAAACTTCATCTCCCTCGTGAAATCATTTCGCGTATTTCTATTTATACCTTCATGTAGCATCGAATTCTAGTAAATAGCCATTACTTTGCAAAAGGCGATCTCACTGTGCAAGTTTACTTCAAAAGCATGCTTAAAGAAATCCATGTTTGATAATCGCTGTTTCTCTTTCAATGAGTTGGAAGGATCACATCACCTTTATCTTTTGCTATCATTTTAAAAGGGAGCTTTTAAATAAATTTAAATGCCAATTCATCACGAATATTACAAAGTTACTTGAACTGTAGTTTACTATCAATTAAGTTAACAATAATTTTAAATGAGTGTTGGGAATTGAAGTAAGTTATTATAAAAAAGGGCTCGAAAGTTCATTGACCTTTCAAAAGTCAAAAAATATAAAATTATTTGTCAAATAAAATGGACGAGAATAATTCTGGCTTAAACGTCTGATTAGCAACGTGCTATTCGTGATTAAATTCGGTTAGAAAAAAATAAAAATAAATAAAATGAATCTAAATTGTGAAAACGAAAAATTGTAATTAAAATTGCTTTTGCTAATAAACGCAAAAATTGGCACAGAATGAAAATAAATGTAAATTCGAAATAAATGGGTCGAAGTAAATACGAAAGGCGAATGGCCTTGACCTCGTCTTTAACTGCGTGATGAGAAAATGATTAAAATAATTAAACTGAATTATGACAGAAACGTTTTCCTGCTGCAACTGACGCCGTGAAATTCAAGAACAAATCAAGGATGAAAAAACGGTCAACCGTCATGTGTGAAATTAATCAACGGCTACTGTCCTTGAAAAATAATCCAAAAATTTATCTTAATTTGCGTTGAATTTACGAGCAAATTTTGTCCCCATAGAAATCGGCTAATTTAAAAAAGAGACTTTGGAAGGAATCTTCTGCCGGGACTACAAACCCGGTCGAAGACACAACCGAAGCTCGAACTCCTCAGTATGGAAAGAATAAAAGGATATGGTGTTTGGATGGGGTGGGTTCTGAAAAGAGTCAGACGCATCTGCTTGGAGCTTCGTCTGGTGACTTTGATTAGACTAACGGCCAGCTTGCAAATTTCATTTGCGTAGCACCGCTTGAAAAGGCTCTCGGGCCTTTTCGATGTTACGATCATCTTATCACACGAGAGCGAAAGAGAGCTTCACGTTCGCGACAAGGACTGCCTTCTGTGCGAGCGAGAGAGGTACGCTCTCTTTCTACATTTCTGCAGGCTCACAAATGCTTGGTTTCTCGCACGCGCTTACAAGCGCTGCATTGGAGTTTGTTATCCAGCAAACTCCAATCTGTTGGTTAAAATGTTATCCAGCATTTCCAAAGCCTCTCTAACTGTTACTTTGACGGTAATAAATTTGTTAAAGATTTATTAAGTTTTACCGTCAAACGGGCTGCGTCTTCCTATCATTACTTTTTTGTTATAAATTAGTTATAAAATTGGCTAAAAAATATTTTTTATACTAAATTGCAGTAAAATATGATTATTTATATTGTTAAAATTCAATGAATAGACTTGCCCAGTTTTACATGAATACATCAAAAAAAAGAACATACCAATTATTTTCGAAAAATGTTTTATACATGTAAAAAGAGATAAATGACTATTGAAGATCACTAAATTAAAACCATTGTTTATGATATTTTTAAGTAATATACTACTTTGAAGTTTAAAAACTAAAAAAATGATAGACTCGCCCTTTTTGCAGGTAATGGTTAGTATTTAATGTAAAATTATACACTTCCTCAAACAGAAAATAATGATCAATAAACCCTTTGAGCTCTTACAGTCCTTTTAGGTAGTTCGCAAATTAGATACTTCTAGTGTTAAATTATCATAGATTAGCCCTCCTGCATTGAACATAGTTAGAATTGAAAATTTAGCGCGAAAATTCAAATAGACTTCAAATTAAGTTTAGATTAACCTAATAAAAAAATTTAAAAGTTAGTCACAAAAAAGTAACTCATTAAAAAGTTAATAACTTTTAACTTTTTATTTCATAATAATGCCCCGACCTTGCTATGCATTATTCTAAATTTCAAATTATTATTCTATAATTTGTATACCAAATTGTTTTCAATTTAAATCAATGAGGTCTGTACTGTATAATGCAAACTCAATTTATAGAATACAAGCATTGATAGCATTATAAATTGTTTAGTGTAAAACTGTTTGATAATTTAATTTTTCTTATACGTAAAAACAAATAGCTACAAGTTCCGAAACGAATAATGATTTGTCTGATTGAAATTGAATAATGCTAACTTTATTAGTCAGCTTTTTCTCAACTTCCTATCAAATTCTCATCCAATACCAGATCCGAAACGATATTACTACGGAAATCTGAAAGAATCCGTGTTTGAAAGCCTACTCCTTTAAGATTATTTTCTTCAGGATTCACGCTTGACGAAAATAAAGCTAAATTCCTTTTTTCATTCATTATGATTTTTCTGTGAGTAATACTAATGAAATATTATTAGCTGTAATGCAAATTTCGTCATACTCTTATTTTTTAAATATATAATAACTAAACATGAATTTTCGTCTATTAAAGGTTGAAGGATTTGCAATATTGATGAGACATTGAAAGTAAAATAATGATGCATCATGTTGAAATTGTTGAACAGAATAAAACGCTGGATTGAGTAAAAAGTGTGATGATAAGGTTGGCAAATTTTCAAGCAAGATGGAATATCTTTCTTGCAAAGAAAGAAGAATGCTCTTGTGGTTAACTTACCGACGACATTGAGATAGCCAGTCTGACTTTTCATTGGATCCGTGTTGATTTGACACATGTACCATCCTTTATCTGCCTCTCGAACTTCCCTGATGTGTAAGAACCACGTACGATGCTCACTTTGTGTCACTCCAATCCTGTGGTTTTTCGTTATCACGTGAGTAGCTATGGTTAGAATAGTCTGTGTGTCAACACGTAACCAGGCTACCTGAAACAGATTGAATGAAATTTTAACGTAAATACCTGTTAATGTTATTAGCAAAGACGTTTCTTTTTCGTTAATTAGAAAAAGATACAAAACTATTAACTTGATCATCAATGGCTAAGTGAATTTTAATTTGACCTTGCATTTTAAATAGTAACTTTAATATTAATTTTTTGATTAAAATACAAATTTTTTTTATGCACTTTAATGTTTTAATAAATACCATTTTGTTGTATTAACTATTAACTTTTGAATTTTGAATAATAAAACTTAGAGCATCTATAATTAAATGAGTAAAGTGAAAGCGAACAGTTAATTACAAATTAAATACATTTTGATCTTATTAAATTTTAAATTTACAATAATATTATGCAATTACTATGTTAAATATCATGTTGTCATAGTTGCAAAATTTGGATGTCGCTATTGTAGGATATTGTAACTCAGCCTGTAATTAGGAGCAAGCAGTCCGCAAAGCAAAAAAGTGGATACTTTTATTTTTAAGTACACCCGGTAATTAGTTTGATCACGTGCTTTATTACCACTTCGTTTTAATTTGATTAAAAAACTTACTTTTTTTATTAACGAACATCATCTTTCTGCGGATCTCGCAAATTAAAGTGGACAAATTATTTGTAATTTTGAATAGTATATTTAATTCTATATATATATAGATAATATTTATATATATATATAAATGACTTCAATGTGCAAAATGCAAAGCAATTGCAATTACTTTAATTACATCGAATCTCTTTGAGTCATTTTTAATCACGTACGAATAAGTAAAGTACATATTAAGCGCCCGTTGACGCACGGCTAGTCATAAAATTGTCAAGTACCAGCCGTTAACGAAGTGACACGAAATCCAAAGTAAACTGTCTCCGGCAATAATCCCCGGTGACACGTTTCTCTTAGACGACGTTTTCGTGATGAAAGACGTTGAGGAGACTTCTTTTTTCTCTCCAACGAAACAAAGTCTGGTAGCGTTTCTTATACGGTTGCGGCGAAAAAGACATTAGCCTCAAATGAATATAGCAGGAACGCGTGATGATCCTCTGACAATATCACGTATTTCATTCAGATTATGGGCTCTTATTAACCCTTTTTTCGTTTTATTATTGATTTGCTCTTTTTAAACTAAAACGTGCAGAATTGAGTTTATTTTTTATAAATAGACGTTGTCTTGTAAAAATTGTCATCTATCCCATAGAAAGACAAGAACATAAATAATTTGATAACCGAAATTCGTTTTATTAAAGCACGAAAGGTGAAATCACATATAGCTGTTTGAAAAATTGTAAGAGACATGAAATTTCTAAGCGTAGGTTAGAGTGTTGTTTGAAATATTAAAGAGAAGCAACGAGATAAAAAAAGTGCACCGTGAACTATTCATGTGAGAAAGTGTATTTGTGTTATTCTGCATTTGTACCGAATCGATGACTCCTTCACATGCACACCCATACCCAGCTCGTGTTGTACATTCGCGTGTAGCAAATATAGTTATATTTGTTCCCTTAACATACTGCGCTTTCGTCTTCAAAGGCACGCGAATAATGGGATTGCTATTTCGCCTTGTGCAAACGTTCAGATTCCTTTCAGATTATAATTTCTGTCAAGTGACGTGCCCCGGGAAATATCCCCTGTCCGAGATCCCGACTTTCGGCGTTCTTTTAAACCGAATATTTGTATTTCATCAGTCACGCAATAAAGTATTCTTCGATTTTTTTTCTTTATTCCGCTCATTTTCTCTTTTCATTATAGTATAAAAGCTCGTTAGCTGATTTAAGAAGTAAGGCAAGCACGGTTTTGCCTTTGAGCTAAAAACAGACGTTTGGTATCTTTCCCAAAGGCATATGTCGCTTGAGAATTACATGTGGAAATTCTGATTTGCAATAGACAAAAGTTTTTTGTGCATTTTTTACGTTTAACGTTGGTACCGCGAAAGCATAATGATACATTATATTTTAGTGAATGTCAACTTTTCTCTGTATTCACATTTGTGTCAGCATATTTGATCTTCTATATTAAATGGTATGTGTTTTGTGAAACAAAATTCCCAGAGAATTATTTTTAATTAAAATTATCATGAAAAATTTTATTTTCAATTTAACACTTTTTAAAAATATGTAAAATTTAATTATGAAATTATTCTTTCATTTGAAATAATGATTTGAATATTTCAGATTTATGAGTTCAAATAAACGGTTCTTTTTTGGATAAATGTATTGAATTGAGTTGTTCTTCGTAAACTTAATTTTTTATCATTTAAAAAAGTTGGATAGTAATGTAATAGTTGACAGTGGCAAATTATGCGAAGGAGAAAAAGTTGAATGAGGTAAGTTAACTACAAGAAAAACTAATTTAAACATTCAAATTTTGTGACTTATCTTGATAACTACCGCGATTTTTATATATTTCTGAATACATTATTAAAAAATTAAGTTAACATGACGAGTATCTTTAGCGGTAGAAAAAATATCTCTGTTTTTTTAATCGGACTTAGTTATGAAAATATTATCATCTGAATAATTTTTAAAGACAATTTAAACATCTTATTCAACTTTCTTTTCAAGTTAAAACTTAATTACAGTTAATATCAAGTTAATAAAACATGATAATAAGGTCTTAATTGAGAACAAAATAGCATTCCATTATTTGTTTTATTTTTTCATCAATATCAATATTTATTATTGTTAGTTATTATACAAATATATTAGTATATGGGTTTTAAAAAAACATTGAAAATATTCCTTTTAATTATTAGTTTTTCAGATCCATTGGATTATGTATTGAAATTTTACGACCTATGTTATATTCTATTCATCCAAAACTAATATTAGAAAATTGTTGTTATATACATATATAACCCTGATTTATATTTCTCTAAACATCAAATACATTGCACAAAGTACACAGATTTCGCATATATAAATTGTACTATTGATATAACTTGTGTGTTACCTCAATATGTCGTATAATCATAATTTAGTTATAATACCATGTATCAAGAATGTCACCCAGCCAAAATACCACACGATTAAAATGTCCTATTTGTGGTGACAATTTTCTAATTATGATACGACGGATGATCATTTCACGGCATCTTTACTGCAGACATTAATTCATCGGAATTAAATATCAAAATGAAGAAGCTTTCTTAGACACAAATAGATAACTCATATTTATAGATACCTCTAAAGTGTTTCAAAAATAACACACAGTGACAAATTATTCACAGCGAAAATGTTTGTCTTTGAAATACATTTATTGTAAAACAATATTTAAATTAAGCCAATAGTTACTTAAGTCTCAATATAATGTCGATGAGCTATTTAAAATTGACAAAATAAGAACTACGTAAATATGAGCACGGATGGTTTGAAAGGGTGGGTATGAGTTTTGGAATAAGAAGACAAGAGCCATCAGGCAGTTGTCGGAAGCATAGAGTGAACTATTACATTTGATATCCACTCGCAATGAATGGAATGCCCAAAATTCACGTGTGTTTGTCCTTATGGCTGAATGTGGGTAATGCTTTTCTCTGTCCATCCGGCATCTATGATAACCAAGTATTTACGGCTGGTCTGTGAATCCGTATAATTTAAAGGGTCGTCGAGTTGGTGACGAGTCTCATCTGCTACCTCTTAACCCTCTTTTATTCAAAACCATTAGTCGTTTGCTTCAAGCTAAATCAGAATAAAAAATAATCCGAAGAAGCTAAGTATCTGCAAATTACTAGTAAATGCTTTTAATTTATTTTTGAAACAAAATATTTATTTAACACTGTTTACATAAAAAATGATAATTTTATTTAATAAAAAACTGAACAAGAGTTATATTTTTAAAATTATCATTGCATCATTTGTTAATTGTAGAACCTTATATAAAAAATGTATTAAACGTCACTGAAAAATAATACATGATACAAGAAGGCTTTTAAAAACTAATTTTTGTCGACATTCAAGTCAAAAATTCTGTCAAAACTACGGCTTGAGTAGATTTATGAAGTGTCCGCATTTTACAACAATGAAATGGAAAATTGGAGATTGGATGTTGTAAATGTCGACAAAAATACCATGCTGAACGTACAACTTAAGCACTTGAATTAATGGATAATATACGAGGTCAAATGGTGGAGGACCATCGAGCAGTATGGATTAAATTTTCGAGAAAACGTTTTGCAGGATTATCATTAAAATGTCGATATTATTACGAAATGCGGATTAATATGATTATCTAACTTTTTACTGCTTGAATATTTTAAAATATAATTCTCATTATATAATTAATAGATTATCACATAACAACCATGTGCTTGTTAACATCTGATTAAATATGAGTGTTTAATCATAAAGCAAAATGAAGTGCATTTATAAAATCATAATAAGTTGAACATAATTTACTTAAAAGTTAAAATTACATAACAGTTATTTAATTTTTTTACTATCGATAATTCAAAACTTAATTTGTCAGCAGAATTCTGTACCCCCAAGCAGAAAGTGCCGATTTTCAGCCAACTTTGCAATCGTTACAACGTCAGAGCGACGTTGGCTGACGACCTTGATTAACAACGTTGGATATTTTGTGTTGCCATCGTTGATTCGACTCTGTTAAACGACATCGATAGCCGACGTAGGGCCTACGTTGGATCAGTTGCATTACCAACCATGATTCGACTTACTTAAGGGGACTCCAAGCCAAGAAATAAACATTTTTTTATGAAATTTTGAAAAAAACAAAATTTTTTGCCTTATTTTACTCTTTGAATCCTCCTCTTTCACGAGGAAAAAACGAAATTGCAAAAAAGCTGGTATTTTATTTAACTTTTTTTATGATGCTGTCAAAACGTGATTTTAGTCTAACACAACCTTATCGTATTGTTTTTCGAATAAAAAACTTGACAAAAAATGTTTTATATATTCATATACATATTTAATAATATATATTTCATATTAATTTTGTATTATATAAAATATTTTAAACATGCTTTTAATCGGTGTATTTTTTATGTAAATCTGGGGAACAGTGTTATAAAACTTTAAGCTCAAATATCTCGAAACTTTATTTTTCACATTTTTCAAAGTTCAAATTACTATAATGTACTCAGTTTTCAACGGATTTTCAATTACTTTTTTTAAATGTTTGTTATTTATAGCCTATAACTTCGTAAAACAGATTTTTGATATCTTAATTTTTTAAATAATAATATCAATGTAAACAATAAAAATACATGTTTTTCCTTCATTTTTTCGATGAAATAGTTTCAACATACCGTAACTTTAAAAAAAAAGATATTCAAAATCTTTTTTACAAACTTTTAGTGCTATAAATAACGAACATATAAAAAAAATTAATTGAAAATCCGATGAAAATTGAGTACATTATAGCACTTAGAAGATTTTTTTTCACATAATTTTGCAAATAAATAAACAAATTATAAGTTATATTAACAATTCGACTTATATTGTTTTTAGTTAGTTGAGTAGTATATTTGTACAAAATGTCAAGTCATTTCATCGAAAAATAACGATTTTAGCCATTTTGGCACGGAGATCCCTTAAACGACGTCGACGTAGTGCCAACATTATATTGATTGTGATGCCAATCATGGTTTGATTCAATCAAACATCGTGAAACCCAACGTTAGCATAAGACGTACAGTCAGCGTTGGCATACGACGTTGGCGTGTTGTCACATTTCGACCTTTTTCCAACGTTGGCGCGATGTTGTCGAACAACTTCGGCCAAAGTTGGCTGTCGGTACGAACGTATTTTTCTGCTTGGGTGCTTAACCGATTCCCATAGGTGTCATGGCGGCGTTGAAATGAACAGCTGATCAACGTGCCAATAGACATCGCCGTTTATTTGTTATTGCTTTTTAATAGAAAAGGACAAATAATTTTCCGATTTTATTATTGGCCATACACACTAGCAGAGAACTGTTACACACACATCGGTTTTAGCTGTTCAACCGGGAATCGGTTAATATACTTTTCTTATATGAAAAATAATTTATACTGAAAATTAACATTTCATTTCAATATAACATTATCCAATCAAAAATTATGTTCAATGAATAATAATAATAGTGAATGTTTATGTACTTTTAATTTCTAGAATTCTAATTGCACATGAATAAGTTATAAAAAACAATGATTTTTCAATCATTTTACACAAATTAAACATGTAAAAAACTCATAATGTATTTTTACAAAGTCATTTTACTTAAATTCAAAACCTAATAAATCAAAGTACAATTTGTTAAATTGATCTTATTGTAATTACGAACTCTTTTTGTTAACTCCAGCTTATGAGGGTTTGACCATCATGCGGAAACAAAGTTATACTTTATAACTTATGAGTTTTCAGATGCATCTGTTTCCACATTATAAGATCAATTTAATACCACTTGCTATTGGTTTCTATGTTTAAATATATATATTTATATAACATCATAAATTTTATTTCTATCTAATACTTTAAAACATATGAATTCGTATTAGTTTAGTTTATTTAGTTTAATAAGAAAATCTTGGAATAGAATAAAAGTAAGAAAAATCATTAGATATTCCTCGAAGAAAGAAAACAATTAATTTTGGATAATCAATATTGAGCGAAAAAGATAGAAAATACAAAAAATTTAAACGAAAAAGTATAAAATATCGGAATTTGTGTGTTGATTATAAATACGAAAAAAAAAAATATATATGTATGTATCGTAATATAATATAAATTTCCCATGAGAATACGTTTAGCAATGTTAAAACTGAAATATAAACGAATGAAATGTCCAAACCAATATGTTTCTTTACTTGTCAGATACAAGTCGTAATTTAAATAAGCTGCTATCTTGAAGTTTCTTTTATTATGATATTCTTGAAATTGAAGATTAAAAATGATAAATCTCATGTCAATTTTGTATACACATATTTGTATGAAATTATTATTTTAAAATGTTATCTTTCTGAGATGTTTAATTTTGTCACGGGATTATTAATCTCAGATTTCATTAAGAAAATTCATCTAAACATTTTTTTAGGCATATTGTGTTACTTTGATAAAATATCACTTGCATTTAATCTTCATAATGCACTATCATTTCAAAAGTTGGAAAAAAAATTCTTCAATAAATGAGATTATTTTTCCGCATTGACTATTTTTATCATTTATACCTACAGAGAGCGTCCAACTAAAACGTTTGTAGTTTATGAATTTCTCAAACTTTTTAGTAATATTATTAAACTGAAAAAGTTTGTGCAATTTTGGTGCAAATTATATGCACCAAACTGTAAGGAATATAAACGGAATACAACAGAAAATCAGATTAATTTTACAGTTTTAGAATTTAAAAACATAAAATGCAATACATATACAATTTATTGACATTTGCAAAATGATTTTGCACAAACTTTCGCAGTTTATAAATTATTATTAAATGTATAACTTTTTACAATATCATAAAATATAAATATAAAAATGAACATGAATTTTTAAATTCAATTATAAATGATCTTTTTATTAAATTAATTAAATTTAAAATACACTGCTGTTGAACAAAAAAGGTTATTTTACTATAAATTCAAATATCGCAGATGACTAATTAAATGAATATTTGTTATTTTTTTTTTATTAAATTAGAACAACTATTTAACTAGTGACATAAATTGAAAGCAAAAAATCTCACAGTTGGACGGCATTTTACAAAATTGTCGAAATGGAAATATTTTTATTCGTTAAGTTATGTCTTTATAATTGTATAGACTAGCCACTATTCTCTGACGGGAATACGAATGCACCTGTTACATGATTGCGCACCATTTCGATAATTCAAAAACTCCGGTTAAGCATCGATCCGAATCGCTTTTTATTACCAACCACTCAGGAGATTAATATCCGGCTTTGTTGAACCGGACGAGAGAAGACGACGAAGAACGAGAGAGGCGCGGAACCGAAAAATAATCATCATGCGAGTTGGTCGCAGTTTGTCATAAAATAATAAAAGAAATAAATAAAAGTGCCAAGAACAACGAATTTATAAGAGAACAAAAAACAGTAATCGAAATCTACAATCATTACGTAGTTTAACCAGGAGTGCAATTTTCAACTTCAATGAAAAGGATTTATTAAAAAAAAAAAAGAGTATTGATAAATACTAAATTGAATTCAGAAAAAAGTAATAAAAAATCAGACAATTGGGAATCCGTATAATGGTGTTATTTCATTAAAATTAAATATTCTTCATAAATGAAGATAATTTGCGATAGCTTTGCGTCCATTCAGCTCATTATTATGGAATTTGTATGCACAAGAAGAATTTGATAGAAAAATAATGCATAATTAAGGTAGAAATCACATTGAATGAGAATGGTAAATAAGAATGTACATTTATTATTATAGATATTTAAGCAGATATTCTTTAAGATAAATATATAATTTCAACAATGAGTCGTGACATTAAATGCAACCCTCAGGTGAAGCGACAAAATGCCACTATTCAAAATGTCATACTCAAGACAAAATTTCATTCTGAGACATTCAGGGCTAACTCATTTTTTGTTAATCGAAAATTAATTATTAAAAATTATTTCTTCAATTTAAATACCTTAAAATATATAAATTTTACTTAATTAAGCATCAAAAAATTTATTTATAATAAATTACTGAATTTATTAATAGTTTTTTATTTTAAACGGTATATAAAATATTACAAGGAATTGAATATTTTGATCATGATTATGATAAGCGGATAATATTTTACTTGTTAAATTTAATTAAAAGAACTAATTTAATTAAATAAAATATACATTTTAAATTTGTTTGATTTTAAAATATACTCGACAAAATTAAATTCTTAAACACACACAATTTGGAATTTGAGATGTTATTTTCCAACTATATTCAATATGCATAAGAAAAGTGACTTTGAAAGCAACACTTGAGATTTTCGTGATATAACGAGATCTCATCTCAGATAATCTTCATAACATTAAAATGTTAGATTTATATATATAGATGTTAACAGAATAAAGAATTTATACGAATTGAGAGTTCACTGTAAAATGATATTTATTTCAATAAAATTTTTTTTTAAATCATTTGAATTTACAAATTAATATTTATCTTTTGAATTATCATCTTATCTTCGGTCGTTTATTCATTAGTTGAATTTCGAGCGAGTTGATTAGTTGAATTTCTGCACGCAACACAAAAATTAAAACGTTTTTACATTATTTTTATTTAATATTATTATTATTCTTATGAAATATTTTCTTACAAAAAAAAAATTAGTAGTCATTTTCAGTTAATTCATTATTCCTTAATTCCATTAGAGGCCAGTTCTTTCACTTAAAATGAGTTTTTGTTGTAAAGGAGATTAGGTCTAATATTTATGTTAAATAGGTAAAAGCGTAGTTATTCCTTCTTCTTAACTAACAATTTTCTTAGCAGTTTATAAGACCGTGCATAATATTATTTGTTCATCTTATCCTTTAGTTTTCGCAAAGTTTAAGTAAAGATTCAACGATAAAAAACTAATCTTGGAACGCCTCAGAATCTATATTAAAATATTTCAAGGGTAAAATATTGTTCAAAAAAACTTTTATGATAATTAATTAAATAATATTGACTAAATTAAATTACACTGAAAAAGAAAAAAAAGAACAAACAAAAAATAAACAAAATAACTACATAATATTATCTGCAGTTTAATAAGTTTAAGTATTTAATTAAATTCTTCAATTAAAAATGTGATATTGATCCACATAAATTTAATAATAATTACGAAACCGTAAATACACGATCAAAGAGTTATCAATTTATACGTATATTAAAATTTTAAATATTTCTTTTTATGATCATAGAACATAAACTAATATCAATTTATAATATAAATGAATCAAAATTTATTAAAACCTATATTAATATTGATTTATTTTTTGTTGTCATTTTCTCCAGTTTTATAAAGAACCTATGGTTAATTGAGATTCACACAAATTTAAGTCAACAGCCCTTCTCGAAATGCAAAAATGATTTGTGGGGTTGACAAGAGGCTGGGGTGACGTAAAATTATCTCAATTTTTATGGAGCATAAAAGAGAAGGGTTGATCTGAAATGAACACAGCGATTAACCTTATTGAATTGTTTGGAGTTAACAAACATTTTCAATAGACCACACAAATTAAATTCTAAGCAGAATATCTCGGATCACAAAAATATTTAACAAATTCTAACACAGCAAATGTCTGAAATCAATATTTCGAAGCGATAGCAAAATCACAAAGTTGAAAATAGAAGTTTATCAAAACTAATCCTCTACACAAAAGCCCCCTTCTTTCAATTCAAGAGACGGATATCCTTTCAATGCAGCCCATAACGCAAACTACGTTATCTTAATATCCGTAATGATTTTCATTCAAATCAACACCAGTAAAAATGTTTGTATTGCCGAGTAAATTTCCAGTACAATACATTCACTATTAAAGCTCAAAATCTGCGTAAAAACACTAAAGTCCAGATGAAATCACACCCGATGCAAAAATCATGTAATTATGTACTTTTAACAAAGTTGTTTACAACCGGCAAATCTCGTAAAGAAACGTTTGAGTGTTTTTCCCAAAAAAAATTATTACCGTTCTATATGACAGTCGCCTTTAGGAGACGCCTCGATAAACTAATTTTTGTCTTCGCTTTGCCTTCTTTTTGCGTCTTTTTCTCTGTGTCGTAGTTGATAGCACGATGATGTGGCGTCAAATATAAACGCACAAAAGAATATAAGAGATGCCGAAAACAAAGGAGAATAAGAAACAATTGAAATCATAAGTGAAATCGGGACATAGTTGACGGAACAAAAAGCTCCGACTAGTAGTGATTAAATTGAATTAAGAGCAAACGTCGAAAGGGTATTGTTTAATAATGACGTCGATTGTTTGCAATGTGATAATGTCAGAATCGGATTAAAGAAGATTAGTTGAGCGCTGTACGAAAGTTATACAGACGTGGAAATTGCGTCAGGTGAGCAGACGCACGTAAATAAGTGTGTCTGCGTGTTTGGTCTCCAACGGAAACACATAGGAAATCATGATTAATCCAATTCCTTTGCTCCTAATCGACGAGTAAACACATATGCGGTATCGTTTGTCATGTGCAGAGTGTGCAAGTGGAGCACACGGTTGTATTTAACAGATGGTTGTGATGTTGATTTCATTGACAATAGTAGCAACTATGCGGAGAAGAGATATAGAACACTTATATTCATTTGCCAAGTGAAATAGGCTGCACGTATGCATCATAGTTAGAATGTTTTGTTGGCATAACTGTTGGAAATTATGTGGATGCTCAGTATCGAGCATAGTTTCGAAGTAAAATTAGAGTTGAAAAGAAAAAGACAGTTGCTTATCTTGAAATGAAATCGAGCGAATTGAACGACTATTAACATTAAGTGTTTTTTATATAGAAAATATCTG
This sequence comes from Idris sp. 1 HC-2018, assembly GCA_022817325.1. Lineage (NCBI taxonomy): Eukaryota > Metazoa > Arthropoda > Insecta > Hymenoptera > Scelionidae > Idris > Idris sp. 1 HC-2018. The sequence goes on along the minus strand of JABFPM010000419.1, from coordinate 5,249 downwards.
TACAAAATCTTTTTCATATGAAGTGAGTATAAAAACTGACTTTAGTGAACTTTGATCGCACTTTAGCGAGATTCTTTTGAAAGATAAAACTGTCGAATGAATGGCAAAGATAAGATATTTATTTTTAAAGTAACTGCAACTTTTTTCATATATTTCTTTGTATGCTTAAAAATATTATTGACAAATATCTGAAGTTGTATTATTAGAAAATGTTCAAGTAAATGGTCAGTTTAAGACAGAAAGTTTCGTGTACTTTTGCCTTCTAATCTTTTTAAAATATTTTGTTTGTAAGAAATGTATCGAAGCTTGCAGTTGAAAAACGAAAAAAAGAAATAAATGATTATCAAACAATCTATTATATAAAATGGATTTGTTTTTAAAATATACAAGTAGTTGTATACATTCAAATCTAAAAAAATACATTGTTCAAAAACTGTCATTTAAATTTACTTTACTCTAAATAAATTGTATTGCCACATTGTATACTTACTTTTAAATATCGGAAAGCTATAAACTTTATTCAAAACAAGTCGATTAGAAGTAATTCAAACTACAACCTAATGCCTTGTATCGAAGGATTTGCTTAGTTCATAGCAACAAAACGTTGACTATCTGAAAACAAATTCAAACTTCTTAAAACTTGAACAAAGTTTTATGACTTAATTGTTGAATACAAAATTCAAGGGACAAAAGCACCCTAAATATTGCATACACTTTTAATTTCCATAATTTCCTTCGTCCGAACAATAAAGTTAAAATGTCTACAATAATTAAATAGTTAGCATTGAAATTCTAATTCGTAATCTTCATAAAAACCTAGTCTGTACAACAACAGACCATCTAGATAACTTATCTTAATTAATTACTCAAAGATAGCGGAACAATGGCAGGGGTAGTCACCCCTTTCTGAGCCAATATCCGAACTATCTCTTGATCTGGCTTAAATATTAAAATATTATTATCTATTCAAAGTATATCTAAAGTTTCAATTCGACACGGTTTTATCAGTTTGGGTTAGGCAAAGTTGCGCAAAACAGATGTAACAGGATAAGCAAAGCGTCATAGGTGTTATCCGTCACCTTGATGCATGGACGGACTTCAAGAGGGAAATGCCAAGCCTAGACAAGCTTATAAACGACACGATTATTCCGGGCCGCAGATCGCCCTTCGGCTTGCACAGTCTCGTCCGAAAAGGATCTTTGTAAGTACCAGCGAGGCGTTGCATTTGAAATTCATATTGCATAACACGTCCATATATGAATAGGGCTTTTTCGATATGTCCATCTGAACTGACTTCCCTGCAGCGTTCGACCGTATGTTACCACTTCTTTTTTGTGCGGTATCCCGCTGGGGCCCTTTTTTAAGATGATGATAATCACATTTACATAAGTGACTCGGGGTAGGGTGAAACAATTTGCAACGAAAGAAATACGCGACAGTAACAGGGCCGATTTCCGAGCCATTGACTGCAACGAGGCTATCGAAACGGGCTATTTTGTTGGGGAAGAGACCAAATTGATCGTAGCTTTGTTACGCACGTCGAGGGATATTGAAAAAGGATGAAAGGCGTAGTCGCAAACCAAAATTACAGAGACCTATACCGACCGACAATGGGGGCATTTGTGACCTCCACGTCCTAGATTATTAACATTCAAATTTATACTTTGGTACTGAATTGCTTGGGCGCTGGCATCCGTGACAAGAGTTTTTGATCGCTTTTTTTTCCCCAAAGCGAAAGTCAAATATTTGTTTGAACGTTGAATGGAGATTGTGTATTAGACGCCTGAATTGTATTGAGATGTGTTATGCGAACGAAGAAGATTAATATTAATAACATTTTTGTTTGTTTACAAAATATTTTTACTTGCATATCAATTTCATGAAATTGATTTTCATTCGCTTAAAAAGTTGGTTATTATTTGTCAGTACGATAAACTGATCAATTTTTAAGCTGAAATTTATTATTAAATAAGTTAAAAATAATTAGTTGCATTTTATTAAAAATCTATTTTTCAATAAAATTGTAATTATTAAATAGAAATGATTAAACTAAAAATAAAAGCTATAAATTATTTATACATGTCTATAAAATATTAAAACATATAATAATGTTTTACATGTATTATTGACAATATTTAATTAAATTTCGAGAATACTCTTTACACATTCATATTTATACATTTTATGGACATATATGTCTATAATGTTAAATACAGTAAATTAATAAGATTCTAGCTCAAATTTTAAAAATAAAAACTAAAACTTAACAAATTGAACTTTTATAAGTACTTTTTATATAGGCAAATCCCTAGAACTGTTCAGCTGTTTTACATAAATTAAACATTTCTTTTAGAACTAAAATATTAAACAGGTTGTAGCAGAGTTTTTTACAAAATACCATACAATCAGAAATGCGGTTGTTTAAAAAGCTGTTAATAATGATTTTGCATTAACGATCGATATTTTAATTAATGCGGCTTACTTTGGCACCATGAAATTTATTCTTTATAAAATTACTATTTATGGAAGTCATATTTTTTCGTATTTTTTCGTTACGTCCATTATTATTTTGGTTGTTGTTTTTTTTCATGGTTGGAAAACTGATCGATTAATTGGTGTCGTTATTTTTCTTGCAATAAAGTTTGTACTCTGGCATAGAAATGTTGATAAGAGTAAAAAACTACATTGCATTGATAGCGATTATCCAAATATTTGTTTCAATGGAATTTTATGACTGAAATATTTTATTTGTGATCATACACGAAATTCTGAAATATTAATTACGATTGATACTCATAACGATAATTTTTTAATTAGTTATAAGATTAGTTAATCGAAACTTGAAGATTATTTTACAATACTAAGAAATGTCAAATAAAATTTAAAGTAAATCAAAATTATTATAATAAGTTTAGTATAGTTTTGATTCCCAATTTCTTATCTTAAATTTAAAACATTTTGCTATCAAATCTTTTTCTATAACAATCACAAATACGTAAATTAAATGTTCACATCTCCGGCACGAAAATACCAACCTTTGGCTCCCAAAACAGGGACGAAAGTTCGACTTTCGGATTCATGCATTTTAAACTTTCGTCCCCCTTTTGCCAAGCGAAAGTCGATACTTTCGGTCCGTCGTTGTAAAAAATATGATTTATTACAGGGTATAAAAGTGCATGTTCAGGTCCGGAGGTAATGACTGTCCTTATTTCGCTCATCCAATCATTTTGCACTTCCGGGTCCGAAATCCGCACTTTCATCTCTTGTTGCAAAATAAACTATAACTGATTTACTATAAAATTTGTTCAATAGCCATGTTTTTTACATTTTAAATTCTATTTAAAATATATCCAAAAAAGTTGAATTATATAGATAAGAAGGCTCAATAGCTCATTCAATACCTTTGAGTCTCAAAGTAGATTTTGATCTAAATCATGAATATTCCATTTCTTCGTGACACTAATTAGCTAATTAATTGATAATAGTTGCTTTGTGTTTCAAATATCCGATATTCATAAGGAGCTGAATTTTTCATCAAAAAATGTATATAACACCTATGTCATAAATATTTAATGACATATTTTCAAAAAATATTTATTTATAATAATATTTAATATTGAATAATACTGAATAATATTTTATATTGAAAAATAGAAAAAATAACACTGACGTTTAAAATACGAAAAAAAGACTATAATTAGTTAAAAGCTCGCAATTATTTAGGTCAAAAAAAAAAGATTAATTTGATTTGAAAGAGTAGACTTGCTTAAAGCACTTGTTTAAGATTAGGTATTCGTAAGCATGTAATGTTGAGTATTTCCGTCATTTTTTTACTCTTGACAACTTTTAATTAACGAATGTATTCATTTTAGATTGAAGTTAGTATAATTTAGTTAACGAATAGAGTGTACTTTGATAAAGACAACGCAAAAGCCTTGATGTACAACGTTAAATGAAAATTTTCACGCAGACAAAATATGTTTTAGAGCATTTGCAACACAATGCAAATTGCAAACGATAAAGTTACACAAGCAAAGAGAAAACCACAAAAACGAAAAACGATCGTCAAATAAAATACAATATTAAATGCAGCTTTTCTTATTTTCAATAGAATTTTCAACTTAATTTACTATTCTCTTTCTTATTCTACGATGACATTATTAAAGAAAAAATTTCTTGAAAATTTCATTTGAAAGTATTTTTGGAACGAGATTGAAGTGTTTGAGAAAAATAAAAATATAACAGAGAAAATGAAAGAAAATAAGATAAACGTAATAAGCTCAATCATTTACTGAATAGAAAAGATTTTTTTTCATTAATTCTAGTGATTCACACGTTTCGAGAAATGAAGAAAATTTGCTTTTCAAGTGGTGCGACTAATGCTTAGTTTTTTACCTGAGTTTTGTGCTTTTCAATTAGAACAACAAATTACAAATGGCTAATTAAGAAATAATAAAAATTGTTTTTCAGCAGAAGTTATAAAAAAAAGCTTAGCTTATTAAAGAGTTCAGTTTATTAAGTTAAATATTTTAAATGAAAACAATTATATTTACTTAAAGGGGGGAGGGGGTATAATTAAAAAATCAACTCTATGAAGGAATTGATATATAAATGGCTGAAAACTTGTAACATACATTATTTTGACATGTGAAATTCGCCTTCAAAATTGCAGGCCCTTCCGATTGTACGAATGGGCCCTCCGTAAATTTCGGGACTTTTAAAAAACCCAAACGTAATTTTCTTCAGAATGATTTTCTGAGTATACTGACAAAGTTGTATGAAGCTTTTTTTTACACAAAAAAAGTTGTTATATAACTTGAAAAGTGTGAAAATACTACAATTTTGTCTGGTGAAGCAGTTCCTAAGGTCTGATTGCCTGAAAATTTTAATTTAGAGGATTCAAAGGAGCGTCTCTCAATTTACAGCATAATTAAATAAATTGATAATAACTTTGTTTAAAATAGTGTTCTGAACTGTTCAGCTTCATTTTTGTGATGGCATGGTTGAATGTGAAAATGTAAATAACAATTTGAGACAGTCAATAAGATTGGAGAAGACAACTTTAATATCTATTCAAAAGTTTTATTTGTGAGTTTTTCAGTGTAAATTTTAAAATGTATAAATGTTTAAAGTTCAATTTATATAATTTATTTGTGTACAATTTTATTTTCAAAATTAGTTAAAAAGCAAGAATATTTATAAGGTACAGAATTAAATGTATTTTTAAAATGTTATTTACAAGTAATTTA
>JABFPM010000418.1:0-29382 GCA_022817325.1 Idris sp. 1 HC-2018 | reverse complement strand
GCAGCAAAAGTTCGCGTGCTGCGTAAAATTTCGTTGCTTAGCGTAAAATTACAATCGGCGCGAAAAATAGATACGAATATTTACTTATTTTTACGTGTCTTGCACGAATTTTTACAGTGATTACGAAATAATTCGTCATATTTTACGTAATTATTTATCCAGCTCATATTTTTTTCGTGACATTCCACTTAAAAAGTCGTTTAATTTTACATTTTTTCCTAAGAGTGTATATTAAAAGGGTTAGTTCATAAATGAATAGAAAATTTTAATTTAGATTACAAATTATAAAATGCAATTTTATAGTTCATGAAAATGCCCACAAAATAAAAAAATAGTTCGATTTTATTCAAATTTTATTTTAACAAATGTTGATTAATTTCCTTTTAATTTTGAAAAATTTTAACTAATTTGAATTAGTATCAAAATTCAAATTTACCGCGTTCTTGTACAGTTTAAGTTAAGCATACAACTTCAAGTAATTGAATAAGAAATAGTACATAACAGATGCGTGCGCATTTCTGATGAACGAAGACAACTTCAGAATGAGCTTTCCTTTTTGAGAATGGATATAAGAAGAGTAAATATATTCCCTTTACAATTCATTATTAAACAAGCCGTCGATATTTGGTTTCTAAACTATTTATACTATATATAATAAAAGAATTAAAATGAATATAAAAATCTATTTATGAACAGTGATAATAAAGAAAATTTTCGTATAACAGAAACGAAAGTATTATTTACTACTACTGCTATAAAATATTACATAAAAGGTAAAGTATTTTGTTTTATATGTTCAAAATATGCGTAAATAATTTTTAACCAAAAAATCATCATTTTGTATGTTTTTTTTAAAATTTTTTAAACTGTATTCAACTTTGTAATTTGATATAAAACGATATTGTTTTATACAACGACATACTATTATTATCGCCAACACAAAGCTAGAACTTCACAACATATGCTTACCTTAGGTGGAATCGTGTTATTGAATTTGTGTATTGCATTTTGAGTAACTTTATATCAAGCTTTCGAAATAGTGTAAGGTAAAATATAAACTTAGATTATATTTGCTTTAATCAAATTTTGTCTGAAATCAGTTTATAGTAATAATATATTAAGAAATCTATTGTTTCTAAAAACAATTTAGTATTTATAAAAATAATAAAATTAAGCTGTAGATGTGGGATAAATCTAAGGCTGAAATATCGTTTGGAGATTAGAAAAAAAAACTGTCAATAAATATTTAAATAGTTGATAAGAAATATGTTTACATATTTAACATGTAATATAAACAGCGTGCAGAAAGATGAGAAAGGGTTTCTAATCTTGCAGAAGAATTTTTATGATCACATATCAAATTATACAAACAATAAAAACTATATTACAGGATGATTATTATTAATATGAAAAAGTTCATATACCAGATTTATAAATGATTAGTAAATCATAAATTATGAGGATAAACATAATTATGTTGATGAAGATAAAGATTTCATCTTTTCTCGTGTAAAATTCATATTTTATCGAACATTAATATTTGTCTAATACTTTTGAAATATCCCCAATCACATAATGCAAAGCTACGACTACATAGATATTGCGCACACCTTGTTCGTTAACTTTGGTTCAATAAATCCGTACACGATGCAGGCAAAGAAATTTGTTTCAATTAATACATTCTGGTAAATATGTCAAATATATATTATAGGTTTGTATAATCGTGTAACTGGTCGAAGGAATAAACCATTGAATGTACTCTCGGGCTTTGGTTGCGTTGAAACAATCATACAGTCAAGAATTAATTACCACTTATCGTGGAGTGGCAAACAAAGAGAGAAGCCCGGCATCTAGCGACGAACGGAATCATGAATAAAACTCGTCTCGACGATCCGACGCAATTCTGCAGAAGGTCGGAACAGACTACGCGGAGTAACGTTGCCTAGACTTTGGCGTACCGGGTGCTGAAACAATAAGCACAAAGCCTGTGTTGTCGACTCGAACAATGCTTATGACGTTGACGATACCAGAGCAACGATTCTAGAATCAAACTTAGTTATTCCTTCCGCTTGATCGATTAAATTTTATAATTTTTACTACCTTTTGATTTCCTGTAATTATCTTGTACAAATTAATTGAATAATTTTTACTCGTTTGGCTCAAACTTTTACTCTCAAGAATAATTTGATTCTCATAATATGTAAATAAAAACTGTCAAATCTTACAAATAACGTATCATTTTTTTTAGATACAAATAAAAACATTTTAAATTAGTATAAGGAGGACATAGATTTGGCAGAATTGAAAAAATAGAATTCAAAAAATGTTGAATACATTTTTGTAAAAAAACTTATATAGTAGACAGCTGCGAGTGTCTTTCCAGTGATTTAATTGTACTTTTAATATAACTTTTGTATTTTGAAAAATCATTTTAGTTTGTTACTTTGAAATCGAAACGCATTGTTCTTGAACCGATGCTTCAGAAATTTGCAGACGTAATGCCTTTAACAATGTGTATCCATTTTTTTCTTAACAGCATTCAAGAGATTATTAAATATTATCGTCGATAAATCTAAGATTTAATGAAAAACTTTAAAATGAATGAGTAGTACATACAAAAACTTAGTCACTTTTTTAACAGTTTTTCTTATTTCATTTACAATAATCAAGAAATCTTTTTTTTGTTGAGATTTTATAGATTTACATAGAATAAAATACATTAAAAAAAATATTCGTTTCGAAACGGTGCTTATTTGGCAGGCTCATTGACGGGTTAAATAGACTTATGAAACTAACCCGGAACATACGATAGAATTACTGAAAAAATTATCGCAGTTATTTATTATTTTATTTCCCTTTCTCCCCTCCAAAAATCAGGAAAACATTTTTTTTGGACATCAAAACCTATTTTTCCCCCCGTAACAACTGAAATTATGACATATATTATATTATCAAATTTTTCTGAAATATTGAATGATCGATATTTTTTAAACAAAAAAAGAGAATACAATAATTTTCCAATTTTTATTTTTTTCCCGTAATTAGTTTAAGTTAAGTTATTACTTTAGAAACGAATATTTTGTAAAAATTGCAAACGCAGCCTCTCACACTGGTTTAACTACCTTAAACTAAAATACAAATTTGATCTTGAATTTCTCTTATGTTGAACATTATTAGATAAAATTCAGAAATTAAACATATTAAAACTTATAGATTTAAATTAAAAATAGATTTCGGTATATATAAATTAAGCAAAGATTGTACTTGATTATGTTCAAGGGATTTTCGAATTATATAATTTGAAAATAAAACTAAGGTTTTCTGGCTTAAACAGGAATTATAAGTTCGGGTTAGGTTTATAATGATACTAACTGATTGAGTACTGAAGTCTTGTTCTTTCTCTAACCACACTTTCTGTAACGTGACTGACACTTACGTGCTTACACACTCGAACTCATTTCTTTTAAAATAAACCTTTCACACACATTTAAATTTTCCTACAACACCTCCCACCAAGACGATGCGAGAGAATCAATATCTGATTACTCAAAATTTTTACATCAATGACATTTGATCTAAAGTTTTATCTAGTTGAAATCATTGTTATCGTCACATGTACTATGACTGAGACCTAATTTATATGGTTTTTGTGGCATGAAAAAAAAGAAGAAAAATTACAAGAAACTCTTGGCTTTTTATTAAATTGTATTAGAGACACTTCAAATCAAAAACCGCTACGTTAATTTTTGATAGTTTTCACTTATAAAAAAATACTTATATTTAACAACTTTAAACTAAAAAACTCTGAATTAACTTTATTCGAACACTATCACAATTTAACTTTGTCATTAAAAAACAGTACAAATTATTTAGAATATTGGGCAAATTCATGTGAAATCTAAAATAATAAACGAATTACGACGAACTTTATTGATTTTTATTTCTTGCGCTTCATTTATTTCAATGCTATTTAAATTTTAAAAAAGTGAAATTTGGAAAACGTATGAAAAAAGTTAAAAGTAGTTCCTAAACAAAGTTATATATTTTATATAATTTTTCTATTGGTATTTTTAAAAAGTTTATTTGATTTATTTTTCATATTTAATTGTCACAAAAATTGTTCGACATTTGTCAAAAGATCGAAAAACACAGGTGTTTTTTTTTGGTTCTAAATAAAAATGTAGATGTCTTTTGCATTGCAAGTAATACGCTAGAAACAATTGTTAATTACTGGTAAGAAATACAAAGACACATTTTAAGCTCTGCTATTTCAATGAAATTAAGTCTATTTAAAACATTTCAAAGTCCAAATTGTTGATTAATTTGTAAGATTTTTACTAAATTTATTACCAACTAAATTCATATATTGTATTGTACAAAAGTAGATATTGTAATTTATAAAATATATATATTATTTGTATTAAATTAAGAATCAAAGTATGACTAAACCTTTAATATAATTTTCCTTTCAAAAATATGTTCTTAAGCATATAAAAAACTTTTATTATGCCTTGATAATAAATAGAAAGACTTTATTTACTCTTAATTTTAAAATCAATCTTTAAAATGTATTAAACACCGTTTTTAGCAAATTGAAATAGAACAACTGTATAAGAAATACAAAATATAATTCAACAGAAAAAAACAAATTTAACTAAAATTTATGTTAGATAAAATGAAGACATATAAATAAAAATAATAATGATCTAAATTAAAATGTAAGATAAAACATTATTCACTATTATTTGTTAAGAAAAATATTTTTTAAACATATATTTCTAATTAAATTTTTTTTTATCATTGTCAGATTAATTTTAATGATTGTAATTTTAGTTTTTTTTTCATTTATATCATATAAATAAATTCTATGCTTAAACATATATTTATACATTTATTTTTGTTTGGTTTTTCCTTATTGTATTCTTATTAATCATGTTTGAAATTGTTTAACAAAAAAAAGGTATACCTTAACAGTTGTTCTATTGTGTAAGTGATAGCCCTAATTTTAATTACAGTTAAAAAATTTACCTTTATTATCTACATATTCACATTATGTCATTTTTTCATTAATTCCATTAGAATGTGTCCGAATATCTCTCTTTGAATCTCGACATCTGAAAAATTAAAATAAAGTGAATTAATAAACTAAAATGTTGTATGAAGCTAATATTTTTTATAAGTTAACTCGAATTTACTAATAAAAAAAGAAAGTTGTATAAAAATTACAACAAAAAAAACTATTATTACTTTTTTATTATATTATCTATTTTGAGTTAATAACATATTAACATTGAAACTTAATTCATTTTTAGATGATCATTTACTGTTTAAACATTGTACATATTATATATATATATATTTTTTAAATTATTTTCATACACTTATATAAAATTTATTTCGTAGCACTTTTTATTATTTTTTAATAATATTATATCACTTACAACATTTATATTTGCAATCACTACACTTTTTATAAATGATTTTAATAATCGGACTTTTTTATTAATAGATTTAATTATTCATCTTTTTTACTTAAATTCTTGTCATTATTGCCATATATTAACAATGTTGCTTTTTTATATATGAACAAAGAATGTAAATTTAACAATGTAGGAGTAGATTATTTAAGTCGAACTATCACTTGCTTTGACATAATGTGCTTTCCAAAATTTCGTAGAATTTTATTTGACTAATGTCTCCCCACATATGCTGTGGTGTAAAAGTGGGCATTTAATTTTTTTCTTAAAATTGCTAAACTGCTTATAATCGACACTTCGGTTTTTAAATGAAAGTTAGTATCAAAATATATTATATAAACTGTAAAAGTTAAATTATATAACCAAAAGTTTGAGCAATTGTCTCTTTAAAATAATTAAAATAAAGTAGAAATACATGATTACGAAAAAGAGTTACAAAGAGTTTTCGAAAATAACTTTTCAAAATTTGTTGTAACCCCTTGCAACATTTTTAAGAGTTCATAATTCATAACTTTTTGTAAATCCTTATACATTTTTTTATAAAATTAACTGAGGTAAATTAAAAAATTTATAGAATTTTTCTTTATTAAGCTTATTTTAATTCCTTAAAATTGAAATCTAAACCGAATATAATATTGTTAACTTTTTGATAAGCAATACATATTATTATATATATGTTTTTTGATTAACAATTTGCAAACAACATTTGTGTGAAATGTTAACAATATTAATATTTGGCTTTAATTTCAATTTTAAAGAGCTAAAATAAGCTTAATAATAAAAAATACCATACATTTTTTAACTGATCTCAATTAATTATATAAATAATTTTGATATTTGACAGTTGGTGTCGTGCAATAATTGTCCACACTTTCAATAAATGGGTTTTTGAATAGGGTAATTGAGAGCTATAGACGGAGCAGGTCACTCCTGGTTGTCCTTGTTTCGCTGAAGGTGGTCCTTCTAAACAGCACTACGATGTTTAAAAGAAACGGTAACAGCTCAAACATCAAAGTGACTTTTGTCAGCGAGTGTTTGGCTAGACCTATTATGTTGTGGCTAGTGAATAATGACGAGATAGCAAAGGAGAATAATCGCGCAGCGTGTCAGAAAGAATATATTACAATATTATAAGACAACAGTATGCTGAGACCTGCCGTGCATAAAAAATTATTAAATCTATATAACATTGTAGATAAAACCAGCTGGATAGTGAGATCTACAAAGATTCATAGAGTCGTTTCAGATGATTTTGGCCAAATTGAGAAGTTAAACAAAGTAACTCTGATATAGAATCGATTAGTCAATCAAGATAGAGTCTAAAATTACCTTGAATTCTGCTATAAATAATTTTCAATTTTTATTTTTAAGGGATATATTTTCTTCTTGAAGGTATATTTTCGTCTCATTGGAGATGGTAGAAGATCACCATTCTTCTTCTAAATAACTCATCAGTTTAAAACTGATTTTAAAATAAAACAAATAACTTCCAATAATAAATAAATATCATAAGTAAGCAAATCAATTTTTGTAATTGTTACCTAATGAATCATATAACTTTTATGAATGAATTAAGAATGTTAACCGTTCTAAATTATGTGATTGAAGTTTAAATTATATACCCACTTGATTCAAATCACATACTCGCTGTTTTCCATAAACTGGAATATTTGTTTCTTTTGTTTTTAACTAATTACAAACTAAAATTTTAACTTTTCTTTAAATGTATTTATTGTCACGTGACTAAAACTTACGCACAATCAAACCTACTGTTTTTAAATTAGGTTTTAAGCATATACTCAAGCCTCCCTTCTGTACACCACACAGAGACAATTCGTGACGATCAGATCTCAATCAGTTAATAAATACCTACCCCCCCATAGCGTTTTGAGTCATTGTTTAATGCCCTACAACAGTGATTGCTTTCTCTCAAATTCCTTTATCCCTTCTACACGCCATTAGACTTCATGTAAGAAAATGTAATTATTTAGTAATTAATTCCCAAACCAAAAGAAAATGAACATATTAATAAAATAGAAAAAAGAATCAATTACATTAAAATATAATATTAGATTTTAAAAATCATTTTAGAAAAACTCATCCTTAATCTGTCAACATATATAAAAATACTTTCGCAAATTAATATTAAATTTGACTATAATTATTTTAATATCTATAAGTTTCATGTTTTATTTTATGTTTAGATTTGTTTAATTATCCACGTCAATAAATTTGCATAAAAACGTATAAGGTTCATGCCACATACTGATGCGTGTTATTTTCGAGTACGCATAGAAAATATCACCTCTTAAACAATTTTTTCTAGCGTGATATGGTTTTATGTATTATAACATACAGAATCAAAAAATGTACCCAGCTAAAACACTCATTTTTTAATTTTCGTATAGAAAACTATGTGATCAGATAATTTTTTGTAGCTCTTTTTTAAACTCTTTTCATAACTTTAACTCGGGAGTGATCGCGCCACGGTCATTTCGACCGACTGACAAAGATAAACGAGTTAGATTTTTGTTGATAAACATAGAAAGCACAAGGATGCGCGCTCACTCCCGGGTTAATGAGCAAGTGCATGGTCTAGTATTTACGTCTTCAGAATGTCACCATGAAGAGCAGGGTGCGGTTCTTCAACCTGGATTTTTTATTACCACAAGTATTTTTCTGTATATGCTAACAGATTTTTACCTGGACAGTTTATTATTATTATCATAAAATTTAAATTGTTCCTATAGTCAAACTTCAAAACATTTCTTAATATCTAATCAATATTCACTAAAATACCGCTTTATTTCTTAAAAATGATTTTATAAATCACGATGCAAGAAGCATTCACAATTTTTCACTCAAAATTTTTAATGAGTCATTCAAAATATTGCCTAGTTTATTTCAGTAAGAGCTAAAGAATAAACATTTAAATCATGAAGAAGATAAACACAGACATCGTAGTAACCCTACTAGTTTCCGTTTTTTACTTAGCCTTTTTTCTAATATAATTATGAAATGAACATTTGTATTTATTTTTTTTAAATATATTCACTTTAAAAAATTTAAAAAAAATTGTTTTAAATATTGAATTTCTTATATAATTAATATAACATCAAATATTATATTATCGCACGCATATATTGTAGACAATAGTAATATTCAGAAATTAGAAAACGTAATAGTTAACACATTTATTAACATGATTGTACTTACATGAGATGGAAAACCTCCCGTTATGTCTGATAAAGAGAGTCTAAGAAGCAAAATTATTTGAAAAAAGAATAATCGCATACCAACAAAAAAATTTAAGTTATAAAATTTGCATTACTTTGGAAATCAAATAATTTAAATGTTTTAAAAATAAAGTTTATATTTTGTACTTATTGTGCATTAATTATTTTAGCAGATAAAAAACTAAATTATGATAAGAAATCCCGTATCTATAATTCAGAAAATAAAATTTCAGTTTATACAACGGTTTATCCAACCAATATACAATTTTTAGTAGAAAAGACGTTGATTGAAGGGGAGAAAATATAGACATAAACAATGAAGAAAAAATACAAAAGTAAAAGAGGGAGGACATATTTGTGTAGAACAATGAAGTGCCGTACGCGAGAAAGAGAGGAAAGTGGAAACTCGTTAGTATTAGTAGGTGCGTTCTCCAGTATTTTCCTACTCTTCCGTATTTTCAGACAGCGAGTGAGCTTAAAACATAATGGCCTTTGCTTTCAGTACTTTCCTCATCGAACAAAGCCATTTATTTAACATCATTTATAAATACAAAGCCTGTTAATTAATGGATAACAGTGGAAGTAGATTTTGCTTAGTGCTACCTGGTCATATGAAATCAATGAAAATGAACTAAAATGACAAAATATCCATGGAAACAGATCATTTTATGTCTTATACAGCTTGCACTAAAAGTTATTATAGTTATTTAATTTTCATACTTCTTAATTAGAGATATACTGTCAAATTCGTTGTTGGAAAATTTATGGATAATATGCACTGAGAAACTGAATTCGTAAACCTGACAAATGTTTACAAAATACTCGTAAGCTTTACAATATTTTTGTAAAGTGTGCAAAACATATTGCAAAGTTTATAAACTCGGTTTCTCAGTGTGGATGTCATTAACCAACGAATGTCAAACAATTCTTAAACAAACCTGGACAAACATAAAAGCGATAAAAAAAATATTCTTTACCTTTTTATATCTCCGATTTTCGTAGATGAAAAAATACTGAAAAATGTTTATTTTGCAAATAATTTTTGTTTGACTTGCAAGGACAATAATATCTGAATACATTATTAAAGAAAAACAATTAATTATATCTACAAAAAAGATCATTATTTTTTTAATATTATTGAAATTCTCTGCGATAAATCACTATCTCATATAAAAGTCAAACAAACCATCGCTGTACTCCGCTTTTCTTATTCCTCTGTGAGCAACCACTCCCCTGCATCAAATCCCCACAGTTAACCTCCTAGGAATAAAAAACACGACTTATGCTTATCATTTTTATTCCCAAGAAATATTTTACCACGCCTCTTCCGTGAACATCTTTAGAAATGTTGTCGTGGAATAAGGTTATTGGTTTTAGGTTATGTTGCCATTAGCAACGGTAGTTTATGTTTTGTTTGCTTTAAGTTTATATTTAAATTAGGTTGTGGCTGATATTTATTGTATGGTTTAAAGATAATATTGATTATAAACAATCATTATTTGTATGTACTGGAAAAAATGAACATTAACTTTGAATTGAATTTATTGTGTTATTAACTCCATCAATCAAAGAATTTTTCCTATTTTCCTGCTTGTAGTTGATCTTAATACTTAACATATAACACGACATGTGAACAGATTTTGGGAAGCAACAAAAATACTTCATCAAAATGAAAGCTCTCTTGCGTGTCTTTATCCTTTTTTCTTTTCAGTTTAGCTTTACAAACACCATTGCTTGCATGAATATCCCTAGCTTTCTTCACATTCTTCCATCTTTCCGTTCTTCATTTTTATCTTTATCAATATCATGCTCTCTTTCTCTACTTTTCTTCTCTTTCATATTAATGTACAAAGAAATTCAGATGTGACAGACAAAAAAGAATTATTCACAGAAAAACGAAAGAGAAATTACGACGATCGATACTCTGAATAGAAGTAAAGAACAAAGCCATTTTCATGTATTTGAATACCATTACAATATGAATGTTGTACTAAAACCTGCTGCTTTTTTAAATGAAATATTAATAACTGTAATAACCTTTACACGTGTATGAAATAACTCATATTTACAAAAAAATTTATTCAAATAATAATATTTTTAAATAATATATATTTTTACGAAATAAAGATACATTACAATAGAATATAATGATAATAAAATAACATTTTTTAGAAAAAAAAACTTCAAGAAATGCAGTACACAAAAAGGCTCTGAATAGACATCGTTATTTTCAATTGTGTATTACCTTAAGAGTATTAAAACTTAAACTAAGCTCGATTAATATAAATACTGTGAACAATTAAATTTTTTTGTATACATTAATTTTTTGAGTCAGAATATACACTTTCTCATATGCATGAAATTCAAAACTCAAAAGATTGAAGACAATCTATGTCTGAACAAGTTTGCTTTTTTTGAAAACAGTATAACTCAACTGATAAATGAAAATATTAAAAGCAGTCATTCTCTGTACCCAAAATCCGGTTTTTATTATTTATCAATCAAGCTACATCACTTTAAATAGAAAGAATATTTCAAAAGTAAGAACAGAAACTTTTTGTCAGTACTGTAAACTATACACATATAAAACTAACAGGATTAATTTATTAATAAACAATCCAAATTCAGCAAAAAGCACAGTACAGGATTAAAATTAAATTAATCTAAAATACATTAAATTTAAAACTAATAAATAAGCTTTAGCATATGCAGTTACTGACTACAAATTATATAATCATTATTTTAGCAGAAGTACTAACCAGAAGAAGTAAATACTATTTTTGAAAGATTCTGAATAAAAGTGGATTAATAGTCGTTGAAGTTAACAATTAAAACAATTATTCAAAAGCATTGAAAAAAAAGTATTGTGTAACTGTGAATTTTGTGTTATCTTTTAACACAGAAAGTGTATTATTTAAAGTGATTTTGATACCATGCAAATATATATAAGTTTTACAAAATAACACTTACCCAGTCTTTTTGATATTTCACTATTATGCATTTTTGGATTTTCGTGTGCAATTTTTCTGCGTTGCATTCGTGACCATACCATAAAGGCGTTCATCGGTCGTTTTATGTGATCCACTTGAATTTTTTTTGCTGCTGCTGCCAAAGAACTACCCAGCGGTACGCCCATTGGCCCAACTCCTCCTCCACCTGTAGATGACGTATTTGACATGCTTTGCATACGTAATGTATCCGTAAAAGCACTGTCGCACATGTTTCCGCCGGCTCTGTAAAATTTGAATTTGTTTTAGGTGAAATTCTGTTATTTAAATATTGATTCATGTCAACTTTGCTATATTGTAAAAACATGAAATTTATGACTTTATATTTATGGCAAATAACTTTAATAGTAACCCTCAACATTTCAACGGGAGCCAGAAAGATCCAGTAAGTTCTTAAAACTTTACAATAATTGTCAAAATATATTCAAAACTTTCGTTATTCTAATAATGAAAACACAAAAATTACCTTTAAAAGGTTAAAAACAAACGAGCCAAGTTGAGATGCATGCACTTAAACCTAAAATGTTGGAATCTGAGAAAATAAATATTCAACAAAATCAAATCATCAAAACATTATATTCTAAGAAAATATTATAATTATGTTCAAAAAAGATGTGAAATCATACCAAAAGCCAAGATCAATTTATAATAAAATAATTTACTTTGTCAATTATAACTTGTACTTGCCAAACATCATACACATGAATAAATTATAACTTTATTGGTTTTAATATCAAATAAATTTCATGAATACAGTTAAAAAATTTATACTGATCTTATAAAACAATACACATAAAATAAGTGAAACATAAACAACATTCTAGATCTAAAATTCTTAATTAAATTCATTTGACATAATTCATGGCGATACGTCCTCTTTCAAGGCCTACCAAAAATTATTTATTTCAAATTTCTCGAACTTAGAAGATTCTATTATTATTTTAAAAACCGTTCCTAGTAAGAATTCAAACATAATTTCCAAAACATAAGAATAATGGTTGCATAATAGGCTTTGTTAGCGGCTGACTTTTTCTGTTATTTTTATTTAATTATTTATTTATATTTTAAAACTTGGCTCGTCAGTCTGATTAAATAAGCTGATTAGAACAATTTCAAGGTTTAATTTGAAAAAAATGTTTATTTTAATCCATGATGAAGTGTTAAAGTTTTGGGATGTTAAGGGGACAGTGCATGTAGCGAAAAATGATGAAAAATCACGAAAAATTGAAAAAAAATATTCTAGCATCTTTTAGCACTTTAAAGTATCTACTTCTGTGTGGTGAAAATAATTTTTTGGAATCTCTGAAAAATAACACTTTCGCTACATTGTCACCTTAAAGTGGCTATGTAATGTTAATGTGAAAAATAAAAGGGGAAATTTCAGGGGTAAACTTATTACTGCACAAAAATATAAATTTAATTTCTTAAAGCAATTATCAATCAGTAATACTAGTAATTTAAGTCGCCCATAAAAGTTTCCTTATAGATTAAGAAAAATAGATTCATATAAAATTTATTCTGAAACTTTTTCTTATTAAAGTTGGGAATACAATTTCATATAGACAATCATGCGTTTATACTGGATTAAAGTTTATTAAGAACTGTATGTCTAAAATTGTACAGTTT
This sequence comes from Idris sp. 1 HC-2018, assembly GCA_022817325.1. Lineage (NCBI taxonomy): Eukaryota > Metazoa > Arthropoda > Insecta > Hymenoptera > Scelionidae > Idris > Idris sp. 1 HC-2018. Next base: position 16,035 of record JABFPM010000418.1, on the reverse strand, counting down.
TTTGAAGTTGTTGTAAATAAATATTTGGTAGAACTTTTATTAAACTAGTTAGTAAAATTATATAGTATATTATAATGCACGTTTTACACTGTATTTCTTACCTCGCACATATATAGGATATTTTTATTTCAAGTTATGCAACAAAATTATTATTCAAGAAAATATTTTTTAACTCTAGAATCTATTAATTCCATATACTACAATTTAGTTTATTTTAGTTCATTCTGTTGTTTCAATATTATATAACTTTTGTATTCAAGTCACGGACTTTTAAATATTAAAATATTATTTTAAAGAGTATGGTACAATATTTTAAATAAGTTCATCTTTTACATATTGTATAAAAAATCAAATTTTTATACTTGGCACGAGACTCCACCATGCTAATATTTAAATTAAGTATGGATGGAGAAAAGAAAAACATTGCCAAATGTATATTGAGGTCACACAAATGGCAACACTGGACGTAAAAAAAACGTGAGTTGAAAATTGAGTACTGAGAATAATTAACAAAATAATCATTTTTCTACTTTTAGAATTTCTGTATTTGTAAATGGGTTCAATTATTCAAAAATTAATTAATAAAAAAGTAGATATTCAGTTTTATTTGTTTGCATAATATTCTTAGACACAATTATATAATAAAAGTCTCACTATAAACTAATTTTTTAATTAAAACTTGTTTGATAATTGAAATGACGGTAAACATCTGAATTTATTAATAAACTATGGGAAATTGTAATGAGACGAAGCTTTATTGCATACAAATAAGCCACTCATAGAAGGTGTGCTAAAGACTCAGCGCAATTGACATGCAGTAAAAAGCGTTGTCAGAATCATTATGTTTGCACACAGCTTAGAACGATCTCTCGAATCGTCGTCTCAAATGTCAAACACAGACACGAAATAAGCACCCAAGCGTTCGAATCTTTTGTCCTTCAGAAAAGTTTAGGCAACACACTAGTTTGCATTGGTAGTGATTATTATTCGATGTGAGTATTATTTAGTATAGTTTATTCGTAAATTATTCAGATCATTATTTCGAGTAAAGAACAGTTTATTATTACAAAATATTATAAAGTTTAAAAGTCTTTGATGATACGACTAATTTAAAAATCTATATCTTTATTTTTCTATTTAAGTTTAAGATATTGTCTACTATACTAAACGAAAAAGATTAATTTGAATAACTGTTGCTACATTTTGTGAAGTAGATATTAAGAATATTTCACTGATATTTCTCAAACGTAAGAGCTTTATCATTTTTTAACAAAAAAAAATGGTTGTTATCAAACAAAATTTATTAAAAAATGCATTTTAAATTTTAAACGAACTCTTTTTCTGCAGTCTAGGTGAAAAAGTATTTGTTTTTAAATTACATATGATTTTAAAAAATTACATTTTTACAAATCATTATTGTGAACCAAAAGGACATTCTTATTTTTTATTAATTATAAATTTATTTTAGAACTTAATTTAATTTTTATTTTGATTGGACTAAGTTTTATAAAACTATAACTCTTACAATTTCATTAATTCATTTGTAATTAATAAATATTCATTTTACTGTTTCAAATCAAATAGCTCGATTGTTTTAGTAAATCATTTGATAGATCGTTATTCAGTCTCATTCATCTTGTGATAGTTTTGATTCATGACATGACTGTAGATTCAGAATTGAGTAGTTTACTAGTTTGATTGTGATCACGAGACTCTGTTCTATTTTCTATAGCAAACCTAAAATTATGAGTTTTTTGAAATAAAAATGTATTTTTTAAAAACTGCAATATAAATCAATAAACATTATTTATTGTAACTAATTCATTTTAATGGTGATAAAGAAACTAATCAAATCATAAGATAAATAGTATTATGTAAATCGCATTTATAAAGTGATCATTCAATGTTTTGTTCGATCAACGGATGATTAGCAACTTTTCCGCTAGATACACACAAAAAGAAAATTTAATTCAGAGCTTAAGAGCACTATTATTATAGATTGAATAATGACTTTTTTAACTTAGATAAATTCTATTTTCAAAGTATTTTTCAAAAAATTGTAGTTCTTTCACTAAAATATATTTTAGATTTTGCATAACATATGTTAAATTTAAACTTAATCATCAATTAATTATTATAATATGAGAAATATTTTAGATTCATAATTCAAATATTTTTATGATCTTAACAAGGTATTTGACATAGAGTGACATCTAGCATCACAATTAACTTCATAGGTAAGGAATAATACATAATAATATGTAGTTGAAAGATGAATGATAGTTTACACTATCTTAAATGCAATGCGCATAAGTCACTGTTGATTATTCAATAATAAATATTATTTGTGGCTTATGCACAATGTATGCAATACTTGCTACATACAGTTTTCTCATTGGTGTCGTGGGGAAATTATTTGAAGGGGACATGGGACTCTTCACAATTCTCTTTCAAACGAATAGGAAGTTAGTTGGTGGGTTTATATGAATATGTCACTAACAGTGCATACACAAAATCATGCAATTCTTTTGGAACAAAAGTACATCCTTACAAGAAATAGCTTTTGAATTGAAATTCTTTGAAGCTGGGTTTTATAATTATAAATGATTGAAAATAATCATTTTAGAAAATTCTATTAAATACGTTTTAAAATCTTTGGCAAGCGTTTAAGAATATTTATCTAAACTAAAGTTTATAGTTCTAAAGCTTTTCAGAGGACCGTTCGCCCAAAAATGAGTAAAAAAAATTTTTGTTTTCAAAATCATTTTTATTACATATTTTTGTACCTTGAAACGTCCTCTTCAAGGTGGTGTAACGATAATTAAGTGTTATTGCAATTTAAATATGAAACATGTGAAAATATACACAAAAATAAAGGAGCAAATATAAGTAACTCAATTTGTGTAAAATTGGAAATAATCAGTTTTCCCTTAATATCTCAAACTATATGACGCATATTAATTTCAAAAATGAAGAACATAAATTTTCCATAAATATTATTTTTGTTTCTTTCTTTATTACCCTCAGATGTAAAAAATGTGGTTATATCTTATATAAGTATACAACACTAAATGGCCGAATGTCAGTAAAAAGTTAAATGAAATATTTCATTTAAACTTTAACAATTTATTAACTCGGTACTCATAAACTGTCTAACATGAAGAACTTGACAATAGAAATGCACTAGTATTCTATGTATTCAGTTCTCTACATATGCTTCTACCTCATTCAGTGCTTCGCAATATTTTGTATTCTTTCATTTTCAAAAACCTCATCCATTATTCTTCTATTTTTCTTATCTCTATTTCCGTTTCTTTCGATCTCCAATTCATTTTCATTTCCAATTCTTCTCAATATTATGATTTATATCTGCAATATGTTAACTTCATGAACTTCTTTTAACTTTGTATCTTAATCTGTGCAAAAAAAAAAAAATTTTTTATTTGTTGTTTCAAAAAAAAGAAAAAATATATATTAAATATAGTGAATAATATTCAGTTTTGTATCTAAGTAATTAGATGTATAGTGCAATTTTCTAAGATCAGGTCAAATTTTATTTTTATTAAAATCTGATCAGACTTCATCTTATTAGACGTGATTTAAAGAAGTATATCATATATAGCAGAAGTTTAAAATTAGTATCATTTTTGTTCTTATTAGATCTGATTACTCTATTTCACTTAAGATCAATCAATTTTTTAAAAATAATACTCGTAGTATGAGAATTTTTGCATTCATGCAAAAGGTCAAATTATTTAAGATCATAGTATTTTTCAAATTAAAATTGAGTTTAAAACTACGCACTCATGTACAATGAAAATTGTTGAATTTGATAAATCACATTTGATTTGAACACGAAGTGTCTCTTCGTTCGACGGCACACAACGCGGTTAATTGGCACGTTAGGGATTGCCGTTAAATAATGAGAAAGTTGCAGCAACTCTACTGAAACGCGCTGCCGGCCAAATTTGCACTGAGAGTATTTACTTTCTTTATATGACAGAGGCGGGGGCAAAAAGCACACGTCGCCGACAACAAGGGTCTTCAACAAGTAGCGTGATAATTGCTTATTCGTATGCTTTTTGATTCACAAGCAAATTAATCTTATCCCTTTATCGTATCAAAACCATTAAATGATCTCGGCGTGTTGCCGAGAACCAACTCTACCCTAAATGTCTCCCTAAGTTCAAGTGCCCAAGACTTACTTTTGCAATTTAGCACCCCTTTTCTGCGATACTTAGACATTTATAATGTTTGGTTTAATCATTTTGTTTTATAAGAGAAAATCAATAAACTGGCAGTTATAATATGAACATTAATCTTTGATTACAGATTAAAGAAGAAATTATTTTTGAAAGTGCAAATAATGAATGATAATAACGAAAAACATTTAAAATTAACTAATTTAATGAATATTTGAATTAATATTCAGAATAAATAATGTTATTTTGAATTAAAAAAGTTGCAGTTAAATCTAATTAGTTTTTTTGCAATTTTTTTTCTAAAATTAACAATTATAACAATATTTGTGTACATATTGAGTTGATGCAACGTGCTTGATTATTTAAAAAATATAATAAGATTGAGTAAATTTTGTAAATAGAATTTGCTTAGTGTGAATGAAATGATTTGGATAAAGTTTAGGATAATGTAATGCAAAATGAAGGACTTTTAATATTAATTCGAATAAAATGTTTGATTGTAATTAATCACTACAAAATCATAGAGTCCTGCCTCACAGCTTCATACAAATATTCTTTGTATATTTTTACACTAGGGCTCTCACAGCTTTTCCCTTTTCCCATCGTTCCTCTCGACACTCTAATCCACCCTCGACTCTCCGAGCTTGTTTTTAAAATCGAGGCCTGAACTAATCAAAATGCACGACACGATATGAGCATCTGTATTTTATACAAATATACTATTATAGGTACACACATACAAATATTTAACAAAAATCAGTTTGTTTTTTTATTCAGTAATAATAGTATACTACAATACGACAGAGAAAAAAAAATCTAATACACAAAACTTAGTTATAAATATTGAAAATGAATGATTCCATCTTTGATTTATATATAATTATAATTTTTCAAATTTTTTCTTACATAATGTAATTAATATTAAACTTTCACATCTAACTGACATATATATTTCATATATTAATATTTGAGAGCATTTTTAATAAAATTTATTTCTGTTTACAAAATTTTTAAATACTTTATTCATAATATATAATAAACTATTAAAAATGATTGATAAACATTTTCGTATAATATAATGTATACCCATATAGAGCATAAATGTTTTTTACACTTGTAAAGATGGTTAAATATAACAATGTTATTCGTGTATAAAACGTTAGAAATAACGTGTATAACGTTTTATACATGAATAACATTGTTATATTTAACCATCTTTACAAGTGTATGACCATCTTTACAAGAAACATTCATGCTCTATATGGGTATCAAATCATATTTATTTATGATTATTATGTATGTAAAAAATATGTTTAACTTTTTTAATTATATTAATGAAAACTATAAATAAAGTAAATATAAAAATTTAAATCATTGAAAACAAGAGTATCAAATATTTGATATTAAAATAAGGAGAGTTTACTGTAAAAATGTTAACCTAATAATCAAAACGTTTTTTAACTGAATTTTAAAAATGCAATGGCCCTTTATTTTATAAATTGACATTGATAAACATTGCTTTGATTAGAAATTAAAAATATTCAAATAGAAAAAAAAATTCATTGCTCAAATTGTTAATTAATTAACATGCAAAGTTAAAAAAATATAAAAAATTTGAAAATTGGTCAAAAAAAATGAGGTGGTCAGTAAAATTACAATATTTTAGGTTATTAGCTTCTTATGTATGTAAAATGTAACTGCAGAAGAAAATAAACGTCACCGAAAACGTCACTTTATACAGGCTCATATTTATTCATTAACTCATACACTCATTTGATGTTAAAATAAATTATTTATTTCACTGACCCGTCAAAGATAATTATAATTATAAATCAGTATAATAATAGCATATGTTTGTTTAGTGAGATTTTATCAATGTTTGCTCATCTTATAAATATAAATATGTTTTTAAACAAAATTTTTATAATTGTTTTAATAATCATATGTTTTTGCGTAAATAAATCCTCTAATTTCACACATTTTCTATGAAATGCTTTCATGAAACATGAATGTCACCATAATATATATTACACAGATAAATGTATTAATGTTTCTAAACGATTGTCCGCATAGTTCTTCATTGTATAGCTTAACGTTTCGTTGTGTCACTCAGTTGAAACGACTATTGTACACATAAACGAAATTTTTCATGCCATAAAACATAAGGTAAGTGTGGACAAAAAGGGGTCAGATTAGATACGTAATTTGTATAGTTCTGCACTATACATAAATGGCTGTATATCAAAAGTGCACCCTCGGAAATTTCAAAAGAACTCACTCAAATGTATCAACAGTGTTTATTCTCATGTACATTAATAGATTTTTTTTCTAAAAAAAATTGAATCTTTCAGTAAAAGTAATTTATGTATACCTGAGTGAATTTATATAATAGTTAAGAATATGAAAAAAAGTTTTATGGCACATGTAACTTTTGATATAAAAACGAATGTTATATACATATACAACATTTTGAAAGCACACATAACTATTAAAGGTAACTATAACTCATAAGAGTTCAAAAAAATTGAATTTAACAATATTTTTTCAATCACGAAATATATTTAAAAACTTCCAAGACTTTGAAAATATTATAGAAAGCGTTAAATTTTACACTAGCGAAAAAAATCGAAACACCTGAATTTTCTGAAACAATTCCAACTAATAATCAACATAACTTCAATATTTTTTCACATATATAGATAAATTTAAGATTCATCTTTTAAATACTCAAGTACAAATGAAAGAAAATTTTTCTCTAAAGTCCTTAACACCTTAAAACGTATGAAGATACGTTCTTTTTAAATTATCAAATATTGTACAAGCTCTAAGAATTATTAATTAAAGCATAGTAAGTTATTCTGACAAAATATTCTTAGATTTGAGTTAATATTGTTATCAGTCAAATGGGCATTATGCATGAGGTGTACATTTTTAAAAATAAAATTAAAAAGAAATAACAATATTTGTTATTTTTACTAGAAAATGAAATATTATTCTAGAAAGTATTCGCTATAAAAACAAGCGTTCTTCAAAGTAACTATGAGAGAATATCAGTAACAGTTTGAAAATAAGTATTTTATTGAAATACACTGAGAGAATTAGATTTTTAAATTCACAATCTAGACAGTTAGAATAGATTGTTAGAAATCAGATATTCAAATCATCCATCTGTAGATTGTTAAATCCGTCAAGTCGATTTGATGCAAGCGCCAAACACAACCTTTCTTGTAGTGAAAGTGCTACAAAAAAATTTAATTTGCTTGATTTCGGTTATTGAGATAAAAAATTTTTGCTTTTTATAGAAACGAAATTTTTAGTCTCTGTCAGTCAAATGCCATAAAAAGTAACGTAAATAAGAAGATATTTTTTATTTGTCGGATTGTCACTTCTTCAAAAGAGGTATTTTGTGATTAAAAGTGTTGATCTTTAATATTCTTCAACAATAATTACTTGAACAATAATACAAATTAATTAAAGGACATAAAAAGATTAAATTTACAAGTTTTATTTGTTTTTATTTAACTTTAAATTGACCTTTATTCATTTCACAATCTATAGATTGTTAAATTGAATATCAAGATTATTAAATTCTAACAATCTTCAAATATTCAAATTGAATATCTACTTCTCTGAGAGTAATTAAAAGTAAAGAGTAAAGTTAAAAATCACGAGAAAAATTTGAATTTTAATGTTAACTTTGCAGATCACTTACACTATATAATTCTAATTAAAGCTTTAATTTGAGCATGTATGAAACGTGAAATTTCAAACATTCAAGACGTCATCCCGATCAGAATCTATAAAAAATTAAAAGTAATTCAAACTATATGTTTGATTTTTTTTTGTTTTTCAATTTCTCGAAAGTCCCACTTATGATACAACAATATTATTGATTCACACAAGTAAGTACATTAAAAAAACATAAAGTATACGAAATAATATATTAACTAAAAATTGAGCGTGATTATTATGAGTCTTTATTTATCAAGAATGGCCATTTTCAACATGATTTTAAGAACCATTTAGTGAGCTAATCAGTTCATTTATCGGTAATAATTGAAAATCAATGTCAAATTATTAAGTTGTAAATTTTCAAAAAATTAAGGACTATTTTTTTCCACAATAGAACTTAAAAACTAACCATTTTATGAATAGTTACTGCAAACCTCACTCAGTAAAATTCTCAACTAATTTTCACTGAACTAGCAGTAAAGAGAAAATAATGATTAGTTGACTAATCAAAATGGTCGGATAACCATTCTTTTCTCTTTACTGCTAGTTCAATGAGATTAGCTGAGTGAGGTTTAAAATTAATAAAATTTACACGTTAATAATAAAATTGAGGTGTTACGTTGTTTCATTCAGTCATTGAATTTATTTTAAAACAACTGTATAAATGAAAAATATAATTTTCATATTAAGAATTACAAATTCTACAATTTATAATCAAGACACGTCTATTTTTAAAAGTTATATATAAGAATAGAAACTCAACATTACTGAACAACCTCTAAATATTAATCTGCAACGCTTGCATTACAGAGTTTTTCTCAGCTTGTAAAGTACTTCCAATTTCTGCAGTAACGAGATGAGCATTGAAAATAGTCTTTTTGAACAAATCTATTATGTATTTTCTGAAGTATATTTCACTATAGTGTGCAGTATTCATGATAGTTTATACTAGTATATGATACTGATAGATTGATCAGTAAATGCATCTATTAGGTATGCACAATTTATTTCCGTCGGTACTGAGGCAGGTGCGACTTTTCAATTGTGTCATGACAAGATCTGATAACAAGTAAAAAATATTTTTATACATCACACTGAGTACAAAAATATACAAACAAAGTTATACTTTTAATTTAAAACAAACAACAAATGTCGTTCATATAAACAACAATAATGATTAACGCTGTATTTTTGTTACAAAATTTACTATTGTGTATTTTATTTTCAGTTAACAATGTGATCTACACAATTGTGCTGTTATATACAAAATGACAATGTGGATCGTAAATTTGTTAATTACAAATATTTTCATTCAGTTATCACTTGTTATCCAACAAATATCATAAGATGTAACATTTCAATGATGCTATAATTTTTTTATTAATTGTATAAATAACTTATTTATTATTGAAATTATTCACATGACAAAGCGAATAAAAGAAAGTAATTTACATTTGAAAAAAAAAATCACTGTGATTTTTAATATTTTCATTTGCTTTAGATGTACACTTTATAATGCAAAATATGATATTTAATTACAAGAATTGCATTCTTTTAGAAATATTAAAAAATCTATAAAGCCAGAATCTTTGAACAATATGTCATCATTTACTTTACGAATTTATAAAGAATTAATCATCAAATATTATTATCTGCTATTGTATATTATTCATTAAATCTATTTTTTTTTAAATTTTAAGTTAATTTTGAGAAGTATATTTTATTTTGTAACAATAAAATCATCTTGTGTTTTCAGAAATTGTATGCACTTAAAGTAAAGTTTAAACTTGAATTCTTCTTAATATCTTGTAATTTATTTTTAGGATATTAGTAAAAAGTTATGATAATGCAAAAAGTTTTTCCTTTAATTAAATGTATATAATAAGAAAGTTAAAACTTGATAGACATAATGGTGTAGCCTTATATCGAAAAACTACAATTGTATCTTGATGATTACATTTTTTAAAAACAGAAAAAATATGTAATACCATTCTTTCTTAATGAAACTTTTCAGATTAAATATGATGGTCAAATATGATTACTCAAAGATGATTTAACTTCTAATTCAAAAAATTAGGATTTGACAACACCCAATAACTCAGCTTGACAACACTATCAATGATAGACATACTCAGCCCGTTTTATGACAGTATACACAAATCCTTAGTACTTATGTGATCAAATTAACAAACGGAGATTGAGAAATCCCTCTTCTCACGCAATAATGATGTATGATATTTTTTTTTTGCTAAGAAGTAAATGAGGAAAATTTGAAGAGACGGCAATAAATTCTTATTCCCCTTTACGAGGCAAACCTAAACATTCAATTAGCACTTCCTAATCCCCCTCGTCAACAGCCATTACTTCCAGCATCTTCTAACTAACCTCTTGGCATTCGCCATCCTTCTTTAATTCCTCTCTCCTGCTCACTCTCTATTTCATTCTCTTTCTTTCCTTCTTACTGTCTAAATCTCATCCCTACCCTTACGATCCCCATAATCCGTTTCTGACACATACATATGTACACACTCATGCAGTGATATAAATGTCTCTATAATCCGTGCTTGAATGACACTTGAGGGTGGAGTCTTTGGGGGATGTTAACCATGCTAAATCGTACTTCTACGGTTGGGAAATGTAATTATTATACATATTTGATATCAATTGCAGATGAAACATGATTGATGATGTCAACAACGAAGTATTCAACGCTTTTACACAAATTTCCATAATAACTCTCATCTTTTGGATCCTTCTTATTACATCCTCTCTAATACATTATAAGGCAAAAGTCAAAGACCCTTAGTCATCTCTGCTTTGAAAGAATTTAGAATTTTTGATGGTGCAAAGGGGTTTTGGTAAAGTGTCGTTGCAGGTGATCAGAATAATCAACTTGCCTTATAAAATGGCCGGCGGCTCGCTGGTGTATATCCAGATCAATTTTGTAGCCGTTTTTGAGACGGAAAACGTCTCTGGGTGTGAAATGGCACAATTGCTAAACGAAACGAATTATTTTTTCCTTCAGCACTGTGGATTTCTCGAAGCAAAATTAAAAGTTATGTCCAAAAGCACAGGAATCACTCGCGACGTAGTATTCAGTTTCTGATTGGTTATTTTGCAGTTTCAAGTTAATCATAAATTGTTTATTATTATCAATTACAATTAACTGTGGCACATCACAAAAATAGTTATTGGAGGAAAGTTCACTGGCAAACATTCGGAAAACTGAAGGTGAATCCTGACATTTAAGTCCTTGTTGAAGTTTGCAGATTTTATATTAACGGCGAACCTGACTGAAGACACGGTTTAACGAAAGTGCGCAGTGATGCGCGGTATAGCCTGGCGTACGGCAAAAGCGAAACTCTTCTCCCACTATTGAATGACCCTACTGGAGTGGAAAGCGGAAGGAACCAATGGGCTTGTTCGAGAGGCGGCAACCAGTCAAATCCATCAGACGATAAGAACGCTGACGATTGGCTAACGTTTCATGCCGTGTTTCTTTCCACTACGAAAGTGCAACAAAAAACCGGAACTTGCGTGCGACGGACTTGTCAACGCTTGTGTGGAGCAGTGCATTCCCATAATGGTAATTATCGATGTGTGTGTATATATCAATGAGCCACTAAGAAATATCTAAGAACTACACAATGGGGGACACAACGTGTACTTAAAAAATTCATCCTTGCAATAGTTATCTCGTAAATAAAAGTGTCGCAACTGCACATCCTTATCTCAAAACAAATTTCGTTGGATATTATATTATTATAATTAAAAAGAAGTTTCATAAGAAATTGCTTTAAGTGAATTTGGGAAAAGCAGTTTTCACACAATATTTACACTAGCTTACGTAATCAATTATCCTGCAACGTTGTATTTTTGTATGTCATAAATAAATAAGCACAAAGTGGGAATAATTAAAGCCATTAATTTAACGATGTAAATAGAATTAATATTGATAAGTGATTTTAATTGCAGCTAAGAATTAAAAACAATGTAGATTTTGAAGACTGAATCAATTGCAACTTTGAGGGTTACAAATTGATTCTTTTATATAACCACTGTTCTAATATAGGAAACATCATAGTCAATCGATCAATGAACGAATTGTCCAATATTGTAGAGATTTAAGATACACATTATTCTATGTACAATAACTGAAGTGTATACACTTATTACATTTTTTGAACGATATACTACAAGTTTATTTTAATTCTTTTTTTTAAACTGATGTATGTATGGGAATTTCATTTATTCTTTACAAAAGTAATAAATGTTTGAATAATTTATGTTTTATAATGCATCAACAGTATTACTTTAAATACAAATTTACATTAACAATTATGTCAGTTAATAACAATAAATAAATTCAAAAATTATACATATTTAAATATTATACGTATCAAAAATTTTTTCGTATAAAAATTTCCCAAAATTATTATCCAGTTTTGTTTTATTGAATTAATTATTTTTCCTGGGGAACCCACTCTCTTTTACAATTTCAAATTTCGTAAATAAATTTCAATCGTAACATAGTACAAATTATCATTTGACCTGTATCATAAATTATATTAAGATCATTGCTTATTGAACCACATTATATGCACGCATTTATTACAAATCATTATCGCATATTTTATTATAAACAAGGCCACTGTAATCCAAAAGTGACAACACTCGTACATTAAAAAATAACTCGTGAATAACGACTTTGTGTATCCGTCTATATTTTATTATCCAACTTTTCTCCATATTTGTATATGCCATTTAAAATGACGTGGTAGCTCAAAAGTTATTAATTTTTACCTCTTAAATAAATATAAGTTACTTTTATTAAGCTTTCTTTATTGCAGTACGATATTTTATAGTTTCACTAACATTTTTAGAATGTGGTATTTTGATTTACTATACACTTAATATGTTAAGTTTGGTCACTGTACTTTGAAATAATTGATTTATTTATAAAGAGAATAATGTATGTGTATTTTTTTTATTACAATATTTGTACTTTTTGCCATGCTGATTTTGAGATGACATTTAAATTTAGCCATATTCAAATTACACAAATCAAATTATCAGAGTTTTTTTTGTGTTACACATGCTCTATATACAAAAATAGTTTCTAAATTTTTTGCATCAGTACATAATTTATACATAAACCAAATTACTACAATTTCTTCTAATCTAAATTTATTATAAAAATAAAGATTCATAAATTTGGATATAAAACAATACAAAAACAAATTCGTGCACAGTTTTAAGTTCAACCGATTATCAGCTGACATTAATCGGCAAATAATTGATATAAAATGTCAATTATAATTGGATATGTATACATTTCATCGACTCATCAGCAAATAAGCCAACCGTTTTATCAATGAAATTTTATTCATCGATCGGCTGAGTGCTATATTGAAGGTCAACCAGATGACTTTTTTTAGAACTCACACTTGTGCTAATCTTTAAAAGCCAATAATATATTTTCAGTTAAATTTTTTAGTTGCTAAGAAATTTTAGCACATTCATCTTGTGCTTATTATATTTAATTGATAATTTTATAATATGCATTGTAGATTAAAAATAAATAAATTAAAAACACATACTTATATCAATGTATTTATCACTTTATTTTTTGTCTGTAAACTATCACTGCAAAAATTAGCTTTTAAATTTCCAAAATTATTTTGGTCATCTTGTTTAAAACTATAGAAAATCGAATAATGGCTCAACATTTGATGATAAAAGCTGATTTTCAATCTACGTGTTCTGAAGTTTAAAAAATGCTGCTTTTTATAATGTATTTTTTCGAAAAACGCATCATTCATCCAAAAAATTTTAAAAGTTTGTTCGAAGAAATAGCATTATATCTGACAAATTTCATTAAATAAAAACAACACTTTTCGTGACTGGATATGTTAACGTAATTATAAACTTCTTATAATACTATCCGTAGAAAACCAGTGGTATAAAATTGGATTATGTCAGACATAATAATTGTTAGGCACAACAATTATTGTTAAAACCATATTATCACTGAAAATCATTAACTGTTCACCTTCCAAACTTAGACTGTAAAATTAGCAGTTTACTTGACTGCGGATAAGATAGTTTTTATTAATCTGTCCAATGTAATTTAAATTTTGATCAAGTATGAGATTCATAATAGTCAAATACACAATAGGCTGTTTATAAATTACGTTAGTTGATATTATTGTCTTTGTCTGTTTCATGAAAAATTATATTTTTCTCTTGCTTACGCAGTATTACATAATTTATGGACAGCCCCCTGTCACCTTTAAACTAAAAATGATTCGTAAATTGTTAATATTACAGCCCAAAGTATGATTAGATTTGTGACTTTGAGTTTGTGCAAATTTGATCATTTTTACTATCACTTTTGGTTTATTTTAGTTTCACAAAATTTTACTGAAACTTATGTTCTAATTTAGTTTTATTTTTATCACATAATACAAATTTTATCTACTTTCAAGAAATATTACAGCTAAATGTAGTTACCTTATTCCACATATTAAGAATAATATTAAAAAACAATATTTATTCACTTATTTATACTTTACATTCTAACAAATGCTGGTCATGTACAGAGCAATCAAATGGCAGGTAGATAAGCAACACAAAACAAAGCACTTGGTAAAAAGCACTTGAAGCACGGCTGCAAAATCTCTGAACAATTGGTGGTAACGGGTGCAAACGATAACGATAAAATAGAAGGGAAGATTTTTGTGATCAAAAGACTGATCATTTGTCCATCATTTTATTGACATTTATAACCTATCAAATACACTGCGATACACTTTTTCATCTTAATTTTCAAATTTATAAGACACTCTTTACATTTTTTCTATAAATTTTTGATTCACTATTCACTAATATTTCGCTGTTTGGTCGATACATATTTATTTTCTATTTTTATTATAAAATTTATCTTTACAAAAACAATTTTGAAAGACCATAATAATTCTTGAAAACTATCGAAAATTTCACTTTTTTCTGTGATGGCAATCAATTCATGAAATTTAATTTTGCTGATATATACTAGTTTTATTTGTTCAATATCTTGAGTTTTAACTGCTAATTTCAAAAGTTTAAATCAATTCTTGAATTATGAAAAACTGATTTATGATTATAAACAAATTAATTTTTACGTAAACTATGGCATTTATAAATGCAGCTTTTAAATTTTGAGTAGCTACAGGATTAAATAAATTGTATGTATTATAATAATTTTTAACTATAGCAATTAAAAGTTTTAATTTTTCAAGAAAAACGTTTTTTTTTATTACTTTGTTAAGTTTACGATGCAATTTTAATTTTAAATTAAAAAATATTGCCAAATATTTATAGGTTTATCGAAACTTCTGGTATTTATAAATTAAATTATTGGAAATGTTATTCTAATAAATTTTGTAAAATATATATTAAATGTAGAATTTACAATAAAATCCAATCATTTTCTACCCCTAGTAGAAATGTAACAGGGCTGGCCATGGCAAAAATGTGTCCTTGATCAGGATAGAAAATGGAAGCCTGACTGTTTGGCTGCCTGATCAAAGCCATTTCAGGCCCTGAATTCATTTTATTAAGTGCTAGCAAACTTATCTAGAACAAGGCATTCTTATCAGGCCCTTAAAAGATTTTCTAATCAAGTACCAATACAGAGCGTGACGGCGGGTATTGTTATGGCCCTGATCAGAAATTTAATTACGGCGACAAAATAGTAACTTGACCAGGGCCATGTTAAATTTAACTTTTATAACCTAAAAAAGTATATAATAAAAATTTTCTGCCTAAAATTGTATAATTTTATTTATTTGAAAAAAACAAAGTATGTCATGATAAAGACTAAAATAATTTACTGCTGAATAATTTAAAAATTTACTTATGGTACATTGTTTTTATTATAAATTGGAAAATTGAAAAATTTTCTTGTCCGGCCCTGATAAAAAAAATTGATATAAATTCCCTGACAGCACCATAGAAAAAGCCTTGGCTACGTATCAGTACCCATTTCAGGCCCTGATCCGATGAAATGTTTTTGATATAGTCAGGATATATTGCAGGGTCTTGGTCAGGCCCTTATATG